>JAAAKE020154903.1:7581-30909 GCA_010014785.2 Anisolabis maritima
TAGTTTTGCAAAAAATTAAAAAACCAAAAATTATTTACTAATTAATTTTTTTTATTATTCTAGTGTGTCATATGTACACATCAAAACATTGTTTGTGTTGTATAACTTCTACAAAGTTATAATTGAATTATTAATATAGCTAAAAGGCAATATAAAATTCTCGGGGGAACTTCCGATGTCTAGTCAAGTTGTAATAAATTTAAATTTTTTAAAAGTTATATTGAAATTAAATAATTATACTAGTTCAAATTAAATTTTAAATTCTTCAAAAGAGATGAAAATCTAAAGCCGATTATAATAAATTCTGGATTTACCGCTTCAGAAAGTTTGTTATTTAAGTTCTCTTTGAGATTTCAAGCTGGAAGGACAATTTCTGTTTCGATAAGAAGAAAATTATCAAAAAAATAAATTAATCAAGCGAACTAAATTTTCTTTTACATTAAATTTCTTTAAGAAATATAATTATAAAAAGATTGCAAAAAAAAGATATCTTAATTAATGCTTATCTTTGAGTTTTCTAATTAATATTTGCGTTGTTTTGTTTTATTATTAATAAATTTATAATTACTTGAAAGTTGAGAATTAATTTTTAGAAAAGACATCTCATAATTTATCTAAACATGATATGAGCAGAGTAAAGATCAAAAAAGTTTTTTAAGTTACCGTCACTACTTTTGAAAAAATTTAGAGTATATCAGTAGCAAGGTCGGATTAGCCAATAAACAATTAAGACAAATATAAATTCGGAGGGGCTTGGCTTCAGTAGAGGAAAAAATAAAAATAAATAATTATAAATTTAAAAAAATATATAACTAGTTGAGTAATTCCAAACATTTTAGTATTCAAGTACCGGCAACTAAAAATTTTTTCAAAAAAAAAAAACAATATTCTATTTTTCTTATTATTTTATTCACTTGTCGCATATCTTAGCACTGGAGTACCGCTAAGGTTACGCGTACCACAGGTCCGGAAACGCAGATCTACTTCATAAAAATGACATTAGATCTTCGTAATACTTAATAATCTTCTAATGCGGAAATTTTTAAGAATTTAATTCCCAATGCCTGTAAATAATTCATTAGAAGAGAAATCTTTCTCTTGTTTTAAAACGAGTGAAAAGGAATTTAAGAAATTCAAAAGGTAGATTCTTGCGACAGAAAAAGATACTTTGGAAGATGTTAGTGAAATGAAAATCCCAAAAAAAAATTGAAATTTTTAGACTGATTAATGACTATAATTTTATATATTTTTCGTTATACAAGAAACTCTTTTATTATACAGTTAATATAATAGTATTTGTATTTTCTATTATTATTTCTTTTTTTATTCATTTGAAGTAATTTTTGACATCAGAGGCTATTTTGACTATATATATAATTTTATTATGAATAGAAAAATTCGTATCGATGGCTTCCGGCGAACGTTCAACCCTCTTGTTTCTCAAAGGCCACCTATTCCTCTATTATTAGTAAAAATTTATGACATTTCTTTAGACCGGGAGCCTCAATTTAAAATTTTGTCTAGATTATAGATTTAATCCGACATCAATCGAATAAATGTTAATATATAAAAAACACTCCATCATAATTATTAAAAATTGACTAAGCGTCATCAAACCAAAATAGTATGAGAAGGTGGGGCGGGAAAGATTGTTAAATTTAAAAAAAAATCCTAATTTGTTTTTCAAAAAGAATTTGTTTCTCAATTGATTACAAACTTAATTTCAAAACCGTTAAAGAAAAAAAGTAAAATGCGTGAAATTAAAAAAAAAAACAATTGACAATTTTATATGAAAGTATTATATATATATAATAAAATGCTAATTAAAAGTCATATCAAAAAGTACTATTTCTATTTTAAACTTTTAAATTTTAAACAATATTAAGGTCTAAATCAAAACGTAAAAACATCTGTGATGGTTTATGTAATCAAATAATTTAACATAATGTCAAATGTAATTTTAACTGAGAAAAATTAAAAGCCTCTAGCTATTATTTATATATATGAAATTCTACTAGAATTATTCAATTAATTCCAATGAATAGTAATTATCCGCAAACAATTATATTATAGTAGTAAGGTCGTAAACCGGTCACTGACCTTGGTTATGTTTATTTATAATGAACTCAATCTGGCTTCTTTGAAATGCTCAAAATATCTATGAATTTAATTAATTAATTAATTTTCCATATACTGTAATTATAAAAAAAAATCACACAGTGGAATAAATTTAAAAAAGATCCGGTGTCACTGGCGCACATCTCTTACTTAAGGTAAGAGAAGTTAGTAATGCGTTGTCACGCCAGATTTTTGTGTAGTCGCTCTATGTACAGCCAATTTAATCAATAGCGTTAGAGTAGTTTAAGAGAAAATCACAAAAAACCTAAAAACGTACAAGGCTAGAGTCCCCAATTTTGGAGGATGAGGGTTAATACATTTCAAAGATGTGAATTTTGAGAAAATAAAAAAAAGTACACAGTAAAGAACTAGTACACATTGGCCGATTTTATTCAGAAGCTTCGAGGTGCAAGCGACGACGGCACATAGCTTAAATATAAAGTTTGAACCTCGAACGATTTTTTTTTGTTTTTGAGAAATCTTATTCACAGACAGACAGACACACTCACAGAAAGGCCATTTTGCGAGACCAATTTTTTTCAACTCACGGGACCTCCAAATGTGTATTTCCGCTGAAATCTCAACATTGATTTTTTTTCGATCACAATACTTTCTCACTACATGTTACATATATAAGTAAGAAAAAGTAAAAATATTGAAAAAAAAAAAAAAAAAAAAAAGTTTTTTCAACATTTTTTTATCAGAACAAAATTTTAATCAGAAATATTATTCCTAGAAACATTGTCTTAAATAAAATATTTATTGACAAATATAACAAAATGATACTTTCTCAATACGTATTGCTTATCATATATATATAAGGTAAGGAGAAAGTAAAAATAATTGAGAAATATCACAGGAACTTTGACAATTTTTCAAAATTAACAAATTTATATTTATACTTCTCAGTTGAGATGCTTGGTTTCTTAATAAATTACTTTGAAAAATTTTCATTTTAATATTTTCCAATGTTTGTTTATTGATGTATTAAAAATCACAAAATTTCTATAAAATTAAGGAACTCTCAGACACTTAGAATGATGAAATATTTCTACTCTCTTAATAGAGTATTAAAACTTTATTTTACTGCAACTTTTTAAATCATGAGGGCGAGTTAATTAATATTTAGAGAACCAACAAATAAAAAGACTGAAGATTTAAAATTTCTCTTATATAAAATTTAAAATGAAAAAGATGAATAATCTTATAAAGCTTTTGAAGTATATAATTCTTTATTGAAATAAATGCCATCGAAGAAATTAATTGTCCTTAAATAAACCTGAATCTTGTTTAGTTAACGAATTTATCTTCGTTGCCTTCGTGGATCTTCAAAAACCCTTTTTAACCGAACTAGTCGTGGTAGACCGCCGAAAGAGTTCGGAAACTTGTCCTACAGTGACAAACGGCTGTGAGGTTTTCCCGTAAACATCACACTCAAATCATCTCTGTATTAAAATCTAATTCAGGTTTATTTAAACGACTTTTATTAAATTCAGGTCCATTTTAAGGTCTTTAAAAAAAGGAAAATCTCAGACAAAAAAAGTTTAATAAGTCTACATAGAGATTTTGAAAAAATTGAAGACGATGGATGAGGAGAAAGTGAATGTGTAGTTTTTTATATTCTAATATAATTTCTCACCTGAAAAACTAAAGTTTTATGATTACTTTATATAAAATATACCATTAAAAATATGGTGTGATTAAACTTTAGGTAAGGGAAGCTGAGTGATGTGCTGTCACACCAGATTTTTTTGCGTCTGGCCCTCTAGGTACCGCTCAATATTCAGCCAATTTAATCAATATCGTTAGAGTAGTTTAAGATTAAATCACAGAAAGCTTAAAAACGTACACGACTAGTGGATCCCAAACGATTTTGGGGGGTTAAGGGTTAATTCATTTCAAAAATCATCTAATAAATATGAATTTTATGAATTTTTTTATTAAAATTGTTAAAATAAAAAAAGTAGTACTAGTACTTTTCGGTCGATTTTGTTCAAAAGCTACGAAATGCAAGCAACAAGAGAACCTAACTTAAATATAAAATTTCAACCTCGTATGTTTTTTGTTTTTGAGAAATCTTGTTCAGACAGACATTTTGCGAAACTCACATTTTTACACCTCAAATTGTGTATTTCCGTTAAAATCTTGATATCAATTTTTTTTGCGATCGCAATATTTTCTCACTATATATTTCATATATAGGTAAGAAAAAATAAAAAACGTATAATTTAAAAATGATTAATTATTTAAGTTTTTGTTTGTTTTAACAAAAATGAAATTAAGTCAAAATTTAAAAATTTTTACATAAAAATAATATTTTTTACTTTCTCTTAACTACTGTATATATGTAATATATAATTATTATAGGGAAAGTATTGCGATCCAAAAAAAAGGTAATATAAAATTGTGAACCAACTACCTAGGGGACCCAACGCAAAAAAATCTGGTGTGACAGTCCATCAAACAAACCTTAGGTAAGAGAAAATGTATGATGTGTGGCCGCCACACCATATTTTTACTTAAAAAATATATACAATATATGCATAAAGTATTAGAATTTTTTGAAACTTTTTTAAAAAATCTCTTCGACGTTGCTTAACTTTTCCTCTTAGGATTCTGAGGTCTTAAAAATTCCCTAAATAAAATGATAATAATATTTTTATGAGAAAATTTACCATTATAGCGCCCCAAATACATTTTCTCTAGTCCCAGCAGAACCAGTTATGAAAGTGTCAGGTACTGTGAAAGTGAGGCAATGATATGTAAAATTTGAGTTCCTTGCGTGCCGAGTCGTTCGTCTCTTGACATGCATGCACACACGCAATCCCATACATACACCCTATATATACATATGAACTATACGTATGAGCTCATAATCAATGCAAACTAATCGATGCCTGCTGTTTTTGGGGAATTTTTAATAAATAATAAAATCCATAGAAAGGAAAAAATGATTTTCTTATAGGACTATACTAACATAAGTATTATATTTAAAGACAAGAAATTGAATGGAAAAATTTCGATATCTTTAATCAATTTTGTGATATATATGGGTCGTTCTTTTTTATAATTGATTTATTTGTGTGTCGCTCTTGTTCTTATTGGAAATATCATGAATCAATGAGATTAATATATGAAATGATGTAGAATTTTATGTTCTTTTCGAATATAAAAACTGTAATTCAATACTCAATTATTTGGCCATAAATTTCAAAAATGAACAAAACATGTCTTTCCTAGTAATTTTATGATATATGAATTTTAGTAACAGGGGTGTCGTTAATTAATTTTTGGTGAAAGTTCATATTAAAAATGACAAAATTTTTCTAATTGACAATTTTATTTTGTATACTTTGTAAAAAATAGACCTTATTTTGTGAACTTGAACGGAATTTTGACAACTCAGGGAAGGGGATGTCCATTTCCTCCTGGTTACACCATGTTTAGAATTTATCTATAATGACCTTTGAAATTAAATTATTTTGAAATTAAAGTCTCTATTTTACAAAATATTATATACCTGCATTACATACATAATAGATATAAATGTTGTACATGATATCCATATTATATACGGTATTCTATTTAATTAACCACCAGCTAAGTTCATTTTTTAGAATCAATAGCTGACATTTAAATAACTTCTTATCAATTCCATTTAATCAAAGGACGTCAATGTTTTTCTATTAAACTAACTTCAAGTTAAAATTGTAGGCAAACATAATTAAAAACGAGGTTAATAGTTAGGCCGCAACCAGAAGGAAAAAAAACATCTGGTGCAGAGACAATTGATTATTAATGACGTTGTATTTTATTCTCAACCCACTAGAAAATATTTTCACAAATTATTCTGTCATTTTTTTGACTTAGTTCATTTTTAAAATCGATCCGACGCGAGGTTGGCGGAGTGAAGGGGGGAGTTTTATCATTTAGAGAGAGGAATTCATGGAGTGAATGAATAACTAGGATCAAAGTCATAAATATGCCAATGACAGTGGCACAATCCAAGAAAACCCACTGTGATACCTTTTCCAAGAAAAAATTTAAAATTTCAAGAATTAAGGATTAATATACTATAATAAACTCCTCGCGGTTCAGTATAGCGAATCGGATTTTTTTAATCGGTAATTTTTTCTTTTAAAAAAAATATTCTATAATATTGAAAATTTAAAATTTTTTCATAAATATAAAAAAAAAGCAATTTTTTCGTATTCTCAAGTTATGACATAAAAATACCTTTATTATTATTTTTTCATGGCATTTACCAGTCACTAATTAGTTTATTCATTTTTTCCACAGTTATTGCATTTTTAAATGAAGGGCGGCATAATTGAAAAAAATATAATTGTAGATAGTGATAACAATCTAAAATTATTTTCAAGTATATTATTGCATTTTCAAAACAAATTTAAAAAACAACTTAAATATTTTACTTTATTGAAAGTACACAGTTTTAATTATTTCAACGTCTCCCATTGCAGCTTCAAATATCTGATAATTTGAATAAAATACATATTTAAATAACAATATAATATAGAGTTAAATAAAATTTTAAACTGTTAGAAATAATAAAAATATATTATTTTATATTCTTTAGAATTGATTTTAAACTAGGCTTATAATTATTACTAGGATTATCCATTTCAAATAGAAATATACATACTTTTTTTTTTATTATTATTCGATTGTTTCAAATAAAACTTAATCAAAATTAATGGAGCCATAGTTAACTCCATTTTGATATAAATTTACTGTTTACTCCTCCCCCCCCCCCATCCTTCCTCGTAAAAGTTTTCTGGCTACTGCCCTTTTTTTGTAAATACTCTTAGCTTCCATGGTACCAAAGGGAATCCACTACATCTAGTCCATCCACTAAAAAAGTATTTATTTTTGTCAGAACAAGGGAAAAAGGAGTATAGGTCTACATGTAAAAGCTAGCATTAAACATTCTCAAGGAAATACACTCAAAAGAGGAATTTAATGATAAACATACTCACTTGGTGAGGAATAAACTCAAAACTCAGGAAAAGGTCACTGCGGCCCAATCAATTCTCTCGCTGCAAAATATAGACCTTATTAGAGATAATGGTGGACCAAACAGCCGAGAGTAGAGATATATTCTCCTGATATGAATTTAAAATGACCTTTTTAAACTTTAATTTATTAGGCCCTATATATACTTGAAATTCGTTAAATTCTCAATGTTAAAACAAAAATTCTAAATAATTTTTTCTTTATAGCTTATTTTATCTTTTTTAATTAAACTTGGGATATACAAATTTTATTTACTTAAACATAGAATAAATAAGTTACAAATTTTTGCATTAATTAAATAAAAAGTAGCTCTAGTAGGTCTCGCCTCACGTACCAAAGGTCAGTGGTTCGCATCTCGTTCTGAGCGACAAAATTGTATTATATTTGCTACCAATTGATATAAATAAATAAAGATGGAGTCTAAATGGCCTCAGATACCGAAAGACTAAAAAAATAAATAAATAAAAAGTATCCCACTCTTTCGATAATAATCATATACAATTTTATTTCAAGTACAGTTATGTATTTATTTGATTGCATTAAATGGAAAGTTTTTAATTTAATGATAGATTGATACTTTTTCACTTAAAATACATAATCTATTAGTTGAGTAAGTAAGTAAAAGATCAATTTCAATTAATATTTTATTTTTATTACCTTTGGTCTTTACTTAATAACCGGCATATCAGATGTTTTTTACTTAAAGTGCTCTTTTTTATTATTCTGCGATTTGCATTTCGAGAGAGAGATTTTATTTTGTTATATCATCTTGTACTTTTACCTTTGGCCTTTAGGATAAAAGTAAAAAACTCTTCTTTATTTCAAGTAATAGAATATAAATTTAAATTTGGTACCACTTCTAATCGAATTCGTTCTCTTTAATTAATCTCTTTTCCATTAATTCCTTCATTATAAAGTAAAAGGTCAATTTCAATTAATATTTTATTTTTTTAATTTTTATTGCCTTTGCTCTTTGCTTAATTATTTGAAATAAGAGATGAAAATGAAAATAGAAAATGTGTTTTAATTTAGAGAGAATATGGGACTAATAATTAACTACCTGAAGACAAACATTTCTCATTATTTATATTAGGCCTAGTTGATTTAGAGATATATGTATTTGTTTTTATCAAGATAAATGAATAAAATGTTTAAAAATTTTTTAATAATTTGCTGATAGTGGAATTAACAGTGGATAATTTAGTGACCAGGGAATAAATAAACGGGGATTGTATTAGGTGGCCCTATATTGTCCATAGAAATTGAACTAGCCTTTTATAAATTTTATACACTCAAAAATTGATTTTAAAATTAGACTTGAAATCATAAATTTTTAAATAAAATTGTGTATTATTTTTCTTAATAATTATTCCTTATGGTTAAGTTATTTATATAAGTTAGTTCCTTTGATTAAAAAAGGTCTTTTAAAAATAGATTATGTCCATGTCTAAATGGATGGCCGCTTTTCGTTTATAAGTGGCACGAATAATTTGCCATTGCTAGGTCACGATTTCTTCCTTCTCTATCTTAGAGCATTAATTCTAAAGAAGCCATGCTTCGTATTTAGGTCAGATGGAATTCAGGTTATATTAACATTTATTTGCTCAAACAAAATAGAAATATAGATTTGTATAAATTATATCCTTTGTATTTTGATAAATTGTTCACTCATAATTAAATCATCGCTATATATTCCTTATTTAATTTATATAATAAGCTTCTTTATAAATATCATCCTTTTCAATTAACGATGGACCTTTCAGGAGTGAACTTTTTAAAAACAACGAAATGATATTGAAAAAAATTTTAAAAATTTGTTTCCTTTTTGTAATACAACTCGGGTTTGCCGCAAAAAAATTATTGCCAAAAGTCTCTTCCTCGGGTAGGAAAGTGTAATTTCCAGTACGAGGCACGAAGGGCCCAATTTATGATGGCCTAAGTACCTATAGGACAGGAAATCCGTCTCAAAAATCAAATCCAGTCCATCATATATAGTAGTATTCAGAAATACTACTAGGGAAAATCTTAACTTAAGGGGAGTTTTGCTTTTCTATAATAGAATTTCTTAAATTAAAATTTTTATTAAATGGCTAATTCGAAAAATTTTCTCCCAAGAAATTCCATTTAAAAAAGCAGTTTCCTTAGGAGCGTGTCTGAACACAATTCTTCAACTTCGCTCTTTAGATATCGTGTCCAGAAAAACCCAAATAGAATTTGGCCAGGGCGCTTTGGCTTATACTCCTAAAATAAAAAAAAGATAAAAAATTTTCAATAATAAAAAATTAAGCAATTATGTTCATAGGATCTTATTTGAAAACCATTTCGAACAAAACCCTATGAATCTATGAGTTAAAATTTTTACGATTATAAATCCTGATATAGAGAATTACTTTAATTTTGTATCTCCATTTTTTGATATTATACATAGAATTTTGATTAAATTAAATGATAAATAATTGTAATAACGTTTTATGAATATACATATATTCCTTTTAATAGAGTCATAAAGTGAGTTTATTAAAAAACAGCCAAAAACATAAGCAATAAAAAAGTGTATTAGAATAGTAAGTAGATTTAGATTGATTAATAATAAAATAAAATACTGGAAGAGCTCCGATACTGTTTGAACATTTTTAGGGCGGAAATTTTAATTTAACACTCCTTAAAATAGAGATGAAAATTTCATTAGGGTAAAAACAAGGAGGTCAGCCAGATGGTCAAGTGAATGACTGCCTCGAACAGACAAAAACTTAACTACGCCACTAACGCAAGTCACTTCTTAAAACACCTTTTCTTATTAATAATTATTTTTTATTATTATTTAAAAGCAATAAGTTAGTAGATATTTATTTTAATGACTTAAAAAAATTCATTAAATTTTATAAATAATTATTTTAATTTTTTCAATTTGATGGAAACGGGAGCTGAGCTACCAGGTGATTAAAATAAAAAAAATCCTGTTTCGAAGGTCCGCCATGTCAGAGGTAATAAAATTGTCCCTAATACAAACGTTAGGTTCTTAATTATTACAATTATTTGGTACATGTTCCCTTGAACCCAAACTTTTTAACTAATACAAAAAGAATAACTATCAAGAAATTTAAAATAAAATTTATTTTTTAATTTATGTTTAAAAAAAAATTATTCCAGTTTATAAAAATTTAAATTAATTTATTAAATGACATAAATAATCCATTCTGTTCCAAGGAACTCAGGGCTTAACTAACAACAAAAATTATAAATTGAAACTTATAGGAGCTTGTAGCGGAAAATTTCTAGGAAACTACACTATATTTTAATCCAAAATTGTGTGCTATGGCAGGCTTCTCATTGACTATTGGGTGTCGCGTCATGATGACGTCATAATGACGTAATCATAAGCTGCGAGGAGAGTTTGACATTTATTATTAAAGTGAGGTTAGGTTTATTAATTAAAAAAGGAAAAATATATTTGCTCTTTGGTAAAATTAATGTATTATCTTATATAATTTACTCAAAATTGTTTTAAATGTCAACTTATTATCTGCTATTAATTAATTAAAATATTTCTAATATAAACAAAGAACTATTCAAAGTATTATAATATTTCGTATGAGAAATATTTATAATATATTATTAATAATTGGAAGAGAGATGTTTATCTCCCCTTTTTAATTATTTATTTATTTCATTATTGAAACATTTGCATTTTAATTTTATTTTAATTATTTAATGTTTATGCATATATTATTTTTCGAATATTTTTTCATATTTTTTAAATTTTCGCGCACTTCAAAATATTAAAATTAAATTAAAATTCATTTAAAATTCATTTTATAATTTTATATTAAAATTATTTATTGTTTAAATTTTTATTTATTCAAAATTATAAATTTTCTGTACTTTTGGATACTGCCGTATTAATTTTTGATTATATTTCATAAAATTTCCGAAGTTGGCTTAGATTAACTAATAAAAAAAGAATTAAAATATCGGGGATGGATTGGCATTAATAAAATACAGAAAGTGAAAATGTTAAATTTAAATTTACTTACAATTAGGGAAATTAATTTAATTTTCTATTCAATAATTAATTCGTGCTTTTTTTTTTTTCATTTACTTTCTCCATTTAGCCAAGTCAATTAGATTAAATTCGTGTTTATTTAAAAAATTTATTGATTTATTTATTAATACATAAGTTAGAAGTTTAGCCTAGCTCTTAATAGGAGTTCTTTCCAAGAGAATGCAAACGTTAGAAAAGAAAGAAATTATTTTTCGAGAATTAAGATATAAAGCAAAGTCATTACTAAGAGTTGGTGAATTTTTCCTCTCCTCTTAGTATTCTTCAGAGATCGATGTTTTAATGCTTCAAATAAAGAATTGAGATTTTCAATGAAGTGGGAATTGGGAAAAGGGAAGGAGCTTTCCAATGAATGAAACGAGAAAGAGAAGGAAGAGGTCTCGACTCAAGTTCGATATTGATTTCTGCTTCCCTAAAGATAGCCTCATCTTTAGTCTATTTTTAAGTTTAATTTCAATAACAAATTTAGTCATTTTCTAATTATTAAAAACATCAAAAGTTAATTTAATTATAGCCCTAGCTCTCAGTAACATGGATGGCGACCATGGATGACCCGAACTAAGAATGGCATCTATTCCCTCTCTGCCAGTCTTTGTCCTCACTTGTTCATAAAGCATTAGACCGTTCCCTCTCCAACTTCGAATTACGAGATATAGGCATCAAAAAAGATTCAAAAATTTAAAAATAATCTCTTTTGAATGTCTTTTAGAAGATGACATTTTTCTTAATTAATATTAACCACTTATTGTTGGGTATTCTTTGTTCAAATAATGTGAATAGATTCTTAAATCAAATTAACACTAAAATGCCTCCCCTCCCCCATTCCCCCAAATAAATAAAAATCTTACTTAGGAAAAAATGTTTTTTATTTTTTTTTAATTATTAATTGAAAAAATATTTTAATTCAAATTTTATTTTTTGCGGCAATTTTGGCTTACATCACTCAAAGATTCACAATGTGTGAATACGCCTATGACCACAAAGTACACGAACTAAGACAATGTGACGGGCTATCATTTATTTCACTGCCGATCCAAACTCGTGAATCAGACAAGAAAAGAAGAATTCTGGCTTATTGATTTAAAAAAACGCGCTATTACGTAGGACCAAAGATAAAACAGTGAAGGACTCGTGCGGACCACATTTAATCTATCTGATATTTTGGGTGTCATTCTTCCGGAATAAAAATATGTGAGCCCTCTTATATAAATATTTACCAAGGACTAGTGAGTTATTTTGAAGTTGTATTATGATAAACAAATAATGTCATCTGCTTCACTATGATAGGTGTACAAGTCTATTTACCGTTATAAACATAATTATTGCTCCAATGAATGGGTGGTAACTGTTTAAACAGATAATGGCTCTTTCACCTAAGCTTAGCTCCTTCCTAAGACTTGAGCGTTTAAAGGGACCAACAATCGTAGTAAGTTTGGAGGCTTATCTGATAGGTTTAAAGTAGCAACAGTTCATTTACAGGTTTTGACCATTTCTGGAAAATCTCTCTTTTTCTCTTGTGAATGCATGTGTTGTGTGAGAAGACACTTTGTCAAGAATTCTTTAACAAATCGAAAATTTAAAGGGGACTTGCTTATATATATGCTAAAGCTTTGCCATGGAGAACAGAAGAATCGGAATTCAGTGACGCAATGCAACTCTCTCTTTGCATGCATGAGACATTAAATCCAGCGCCCATTCAAACATAATCTACAAATAGATATAAGTAATTATATAATTTTTTTTTGAAATCTTACGAATCTAGAAATATTACAAAAATTCTGAGGAATATTTAAAAAAAAATATTAAAATTATGAAAAAGAAAGATGATAGAAATTTTTAAGAGAGATGATAATTCGAATTCCCGGGCTTCGGGGTGGCCGCCCTTAGTTTTTTGAAATAAACCCCTCTAGCATACCGAGATATTGATATAAATGAGTACAAAATTTTATTCCAATGCGATTACTCAGTAAGGAGATGTCAAACTTTTAGATTTAGATGTTTTATTGATAGAATATAATGGAAATTAATAATATTAATTCTCTTGGAAAGGAAATTAAGAATTGAAAAAATTTTAATTAAAATCTTTAGTGCGAAATAAACATTAATTTTTTATAATTTTTAGAGAACAATTTAATAAAATAAAAATTGAAATTCTTTTGAAATGTAGCATATAACAATATCTGTATAAATATTCTATTTTAAAATTCCATTCTAGTGAATTAAAAATAATATCCTATACTAGGAATGGGCAATCTCCGGCCCCCTGGCCCACACCCATGTTCAAAATATGTTTACTTTTGTTAGTTCTGAAGTAGTATGAGAAGAAAAGACAAAAATACAAATTGTTTTTATCTTTCCCCTGGCTGTAACAGGAAATAATTTTTTATAATCATCCAATAAATCCAATTAAATAAAAAATTGTTATGAAAAAATTTTATGTTCCTTTTCCATATGACTAGTTATTTTTTCCTTTTTTTTGCGATAATAGCCCACTTGATAGGCTTATTGCCAAATATGACATCATTTCTTATTTTAAAAACAGCTCTACTAATTATTCAAATATTCGCCAATATACATTATTTCTTAAAAAGTTACTATAATTGCATTTTTCTTTCTTTTTAATATATTGTGAAAAACAATTGTAAATGCTTCCGTATTTATTTAAGAAACTAGAAGAGTTATCAATTTAGGAAATAAACAACAAATAGACGTTGTTTTTTAATAAGAGAAAGTAAAAAGGGAATTATATTCGAAATTTACTTAACCCAGAATGCAAATAAATAATATTTCCACGTGTCTAAGTAAATTCTAGATTTTCATTCAATATAATTTATTACCCTTCAGGGGTTTATATAAATCCGAGAGTTACCCGAGCTAAGATTTTCATTAGATGCCAGCGTTTTTTAGCTGTTGGTACGCACTCTTGGTGATGAGGGGTGGGGGGAGACATGAAGTCAAAGGGGCATCAGGAAAGGAATTACCCTGAATATAAAAACCATGAGATACGGTGACAAAACTGCAAATCAAATCGAATGCGTTCTATTTTATTTATTTATTATTTAATTTTCTCAGGTTGTGAAAAATTTATTTTTAATTGGTAATGAAATATTAAAAAAAAAATTCTCCCTTGTAAATAGTAAAGGAAATATTTAGGAATTGATTTTCAAGATTTGATACTGAAGAAGAATGTTTATTTATAGCTGTAAATCGACTTACTTTTGAGAATCTATATTTATGCTCGTATCTATTCATGAGGGAAAGAAAGACCCTTGGCCACGTGACTCCACTTATTATTCATTCTTATTTTTTTCTCTAATATTCTCTTATTTCTCATGCAAACTGAACTCTTTTTTCTTTTTTTCATAAAAATTAAATTAATTTTGCAAAAAGATTAAAAAATGTGAAATTTATTGCACATTCACTTCTTTTTGTTGTTTAATTTAATGACCAGTCTTTTTATCAACCAGATGGTATAAAAAAAAAGACATTTTAATGATAAATTTTTTTAATTTTTAGTGGAAATTTTATAAAAAGAAAAGGAATTTGATTAAATTTTCACATAAAATATTTAAAAATTTTTTTGGAGAATTTCCTCAACTATCTTCTTTTTCTCCCTCAAATGGCTGACTGATCTCGTCGAGACAAGCCCCATGTTGAGGAAACATTCAACGTCCAGGGGCCAAACTAATCGAACAACGGATCACACCACCACCAGGTCCTCTGAGGGCTCAGGCCTTTTGGATTTCCGTGAAAAAAAAGGAAAGGGGGGGAGGCGTATTAATATACAGCCCCGGGGCTCAGCAAAGCTCTCGGCTGCTCTCATCACCAAACACACATTCGACGACTATCACTTGTTCGATGTCCAGGGCCACACAACATCCGCTCGATGGAAGACAGCCCTTCGAATTGCAACTAACAGCTTCGGCGATCGATTTTGACTATGTTCAATGATTGTTTACTCATTACTTTGTTGACAATATACCATCTCTTGTGAACTTCGTAGTTCCCTGACCTGATTCCTTTCTTTTAAAACGTGGAGTGATGATTTATAATTTTCAATTTTTGAAATTTTTTTTGGGAAGAGAATATAAAGATTATTTTATTTGGTATTGTTTTTTCTCGGTAAAGACATGGAAATACCCTTAATTCAGATATTGATCTTGTCCGTCTACCACGTTTTGTGGTGGATGGATTGTTCAACTAATATATCTGATGAATCCTTCTCAGCTAAGCACACCTTCTATTTTAGAAGGAAAAAAAATTAAATTAAAGCAACTAGTAGGTAGAATTGAATTATTATCCGAGAGCAATCACCAAGCATCTCGAAACAGCAAAACACCCTCATAACATTGAGATCGGCCATGTCGGGTCCGAGTCGGGCTTCACGTTGAGATGTGTCATCGACATCTCAACAGAAAGAAAAAGAAACAAAGAGAAAGAGAGAGAGAGAGAGCAACTTCACCACCGTCAACGTGTATTCAACATCAATCGAAAAGCTCTTTCCCCATCCCATCTCATTTAATGTAAAATTTTTTAATAGACTTTTTTTTATTTTTATTTTTAATTAAAATAATTAACTAATATATTCTAAATTTTCATCAAATTTCTTTTTTTTTTTTTAATATGATTTAAAAATTGCTTATATTCATTTATTATTTTTATTAACATTTTCAAAGTGAAAATTTTATTTATTTATTTTTTGAAATCTAAAATTATTTTAGAGAAATCCAGCAGAAGGTTATATTTTTCATATCATATATATCATACATATCTCCGATAGCGCTACTTTTATTAAAAATAAAGAATAGTCCTCATTCATGAAGAACTAACGATATATGGAATTTTGAAATTAGCCATTTCCTAGTAATTAGATTAAAAGTAATAAATTACCAAATGTGCTTCGTGAAATAAAGGCCAAATTTGCCATTAGCCTAAAAGGATATCGATTCTTTAAAACAAAGGGTCTTTATCAGGAACCAATATTAGAAAATTATCAGACCTTGAACTGAAATTTTGGAATCAGGGTGGCCGACTTCTAACTCACATTTTCATTCCAGGGGTACCAAGTTGTCATTTATAGAGCATTTTTCCTTCCATGTGACAAAGAGATAAAGACAAATGCGCTTTTGCATTCACTTATGCCCATAATAATAATAATAATAATATTAAATCGATTTTTACCTGGTATTTGATTAAAAAATTTATTCGTTTGGAATAGTTCACTCATCGAGATTTTCTGGATCCAACACTGCGAACCCAAGTTTTACTGGTGTCTGGGACAACAGACAGACTCTAGAAAGAGTTGCTGCTTATAGAATTATTCGAATCTTCTGAGTAACTTGTTTGAATTTCTTATTTCAAAATAAATTAGACATTGTATTTTAAAAAGGATTTTTTAAAATGTTTTTAACTCTTGGAAATTCATTGCTTTAGGTTTTTTTTTTTGATGGAGGAGAAAGTGTCAGAAGTTTTATCTATTAATGTCATTATTTATTTTTAAAATTCATTAAAAACATATTAATACAATACTTAAAATATAATAATGTCCTTAAACAAATAATATTTTTTCATTATTTGAGTAAATTGTGATTAAATTTTAGAATGGAATTTTGATGAAAAAGAAGATGGAAAAAGGAAGGGTCAAGGTTAAAATTCTTTAATTTTCAGGAATATCTAATGCTTCTGGTTTAATTAAAAACAATGATTAAAAAAAAAACTTAATGAGGCTATGATAAGTGAGGCAAGTGCGGATTATATTTTTTTTTATTTTATATTAGATTTCATCGATCAAGAATAAACTTGAACTATTTTTTAAAATGAATCTAGCCAATCAGCCACTTTTACTATTTTAGCAATGAAGTTGCCCAAGTCCAAAGCAAACTTAGTGATGGTTTCCAAATACAAAGTTTTTAGAAATACTTTGCCTTCTTGCTGGGCATTATTGTTTATTGTAATTATTGCCGTCATTTGGGAGAAGGCAAGTGACACCTTCAAGTGATGACTAAATGCACAAAGTATCAATTTTTTATTAATAGATTTTTTTTAAATAAGCCTTGGCCCATTTGCGGATTTTCTTCCCCGCCGACTAAATCTTGAAATATAGAACGATCTTACTCTTCATCTCAAAATAAATTTGACAAACGTTTTTAGCAGAGATATATATGAAGATCAAATTCGTCAATTTTCGTCGTATTATGAAATTTACGAGTCTTGGCAAGGCTTTCACTGTCCTATGTAACTGGAATAGTTTTTTCACGGATTAAACCGCGATTATGCTCTTTTTTTGGGGCCATCTTCAAGAACGTTGGTAAGGAGAAAGACTCGAAATTTGTAAGCCTCTCTGGATGATGTTCGTCATCATTATCATTAACTGTTTTACATTAAAGGCGTTATCTTTTCGACTTCGAACCAATAGTAAGTTTCTCAGTCCGGAGAGTACTCTTCTGCCTGGATCTCTCCTCTAGTAGCAATAGCACTTAGTATATTATGAATTATTTTGAAAAAAGATAATTCTAAAGGAAGAAACGTGAATATTTGTTGGTACAAAGGAAGTGCACCGATGATCCGGATAGGAGATCCCGGGATCGTCTCCCGGAGCCCATATGGTCACTTGATCCACCATCAAAAATATATTCACAAATCTTTTAAATAGTGAATATTTTGGTTAAAATAATCAAATGGAAGTACGACTTTATTTTACCAATTGTTATTGACTTGTTATTCTTGATGAATAACACTTTTTCTGTATTGAAGTCATTAGATTAACATTCGAATTTTCTCATTAATAATTTTTTAATATAATAGAAAGCCTTTGGAAATGAATATTGTTGAATATTTTTTATAGAAATCGTTAAACCTATACTTAGGTCAAGGTCATACAGCATTATTAATCTGCTAATTTCCTTTTACATTAGAATATACGTAATTAATATAAGAAAAATATTTAATCTATAAGGTCAGAATTTTCCTTTTAATGTAATTACTTAGTAATTTATCCAATATAAATTAAGAATTAGTTTTTTGATTAAAAAAAAAATCAAAAAATAAATTTCTTCTTTCTTTTCTTCTATTTTCTTTATATTATTTCTATTGACTCAGAGGTGCCTCATGCCCTCACGGCCCTAGTAGTACTTTTCAAGTTAGTTTTTGTGTTCTGTCTGTTTGTATGTCTGTCTCTTTGTCCACAACTTTTTTCCGAATATTAAAATTTTGAATTTAGATTCGGATAATACATCAAAAATAGAGTATAAATGTTCAAAAATTTTCGAACTATGCCAACATGGTTATAACGGCCGTCGAAATTTTGAATTTTTACCAAATATGACAAATTCTACATTAGTCTTCGATTCCAACAGCTATAAATCAATACTATTATTTTGAAACTGTTGCGAGGGAAGCGAGCAAAACAGTACCCCTTGTGTTCAGATAGGAATTGCGAGCGAAGCGAAGCAGCCCTTGCGCAGATTCAAGTTCGATGCGGCAATTCAGCTTTGCGCATTCCCAGACGTTTAATAAATAAATTGACTCTCTTTTAGAAATTCACTAATCTAGAATAAATGTTATTAAAAAATAATCAAATAAAAAATAAAAAACAAATTCTACCTTTTCAGCTTGAGTAAACATCCAAAATCATATAAAGATAACATTGTATTTAAACTGTTTTGAAATTATACTGGATGGATTTTCCATTCAAAAAACAGTTCTTAATTACTTATGATTTTTCTATATAAAAATTTTCAATTTGAATTCATTATTTAAAACCACTAATATAGTTCAAATAATTTCCCTTTGCAATACATCACTGGGAGAGGGAGGGGGGTGTTCAGTTTGATAATACTCCAACATTAAAGGACCTATGAGTGTCATTTTAAAATTAATTCTTAAATAAGCATATAGTAAAGTGAGTATATTCATTAATTGTGAAATTCTATTTAAAATTGTGATAGTTGACATCTTAACAGCAAACGCCAAAGAGCAGGAATTTTCGGATCATTTAATTAAATTTGAACGATATCACTTCAATCCAACTGAAATATATTCCTTGTGGGGCCAAAGGGTCGTTCACCCTCGCTCCAAGCCATTCTATCAGCGTCCTTTGTACCTCAAAATTATTATATTTTAAAAAATTAAAAAATACTTGAGACATTATTTTTTTTTAAATTTTCAATTTTTTGTTTAAAATTAATTAATACGAAATTATTAATTAAATTAATGCGCCCTATTGTAGCACTGCACCCTATCCTTGGATGATAGATACGGCACTCCTAGTATTCTATAGTGTGAATATAAAAAACATTTAAAATAACATTTCTTATTAAAATGAGACTGTCATTGGTGACGGAAAGAAGGGAACATTTCTCTCTCAACCTCGAGAGCAAATGAACTTTTCCGACTAACATGTGGTGGATAAATAGAGAAAGTCTGGAAATTTTTTTGTTTATTAATAATAAATTATCGTGACAGGTTTTCCGACAAATTAATCAAATAAATTGATAATAATTACGTTTAAATTCACAAATATACATGAATAATTATGTGATTATACGTTAATTATTAATCAATTGCAATTTTAAAGAAATGGATAATTACATTATCTAAAAAATATTGATATATTGAACAGATAAATATTTATGTTTGTTATATGAATGTAAAACAAAACCCCATTACATATGCATACAATTAAAATAATTTAAAAAGTGCCTTGCGGCTCTTTAGTATTTTAAAATTCCGAAATGACTCTCAACATGCAAACCATTCGACACTGGTCTAATATTTGAAATAAAAAAAAATTTGGTTACGATATATGCAATGTTACTATCAATATACGACGAAACAATCAATAGATTATTACTAGCTATATCAGCCTTTATTCACAAATATTTGTTAGTAATAACAATAATTAATAAATAAACATAATGATATTAATATAAAACGTCAATATTTTTTACTTTCCTGCAGTTGACTCTTGTTTAAAATATAAAATTTCCTTTAATCCGTAAAACCATGTGTCTACGCACACACAAACACGCACATGCATTCAGACGACCAAATCACTTTTTTGGATTCAGAGGGTTCGTGAAAATCTTGAATTCGAAAAAAAATATTGTTTAGTAAATTTTGTTATAGGCTATATAATCACTTAGGTTTTATAGAATAGTAAATAGAATAGAAAAAAAAAAAAAAATATTAACAAAAATTAATAATAAAAATAAGCTGTAATAATGTAATTAAGTTTTATACTTTAAATTTTTTCCCCTACAGGGAAGGTAAACCAAGAAGTGAAGTCATAATTCAATTACTTGGATTTATTATTTCTATAAATTTTATAAATTTTTAATAAAATTATAATTTTTTTTTTTTTTAAATTTAAAAATGAAATATTGAGTTTGAAAAAAAAATACAAATTTTTTAAATTATTAAATTATTTTTTGTAGTTTTTCTTGGGCGTCATTGACGATATTTCATTCCATAAACTACCAAAGCTTGCTCTCGGACAAAACGATTTTATGATTCATTATTTTTTTGGAATTATAGGGAACTACAATTTCTTTTTGACCTTTTTCTGTATTTTCTATTGTCTCAGTTTGAAGTTGAAATTTTAGTTTGTTATTTTCTCTACTAATTCTTAGATTTTGTCTAGAGATCTTAATTTATTATGGAATACATATGTTTTTCTTTTCTATTATCAACTTGGATAAAAAATCATATAAATGATTATTTCAAATTTAATGTCTAAAACAGTCAAACAAAGTTTTAGTTAAATCCTTACTTTCAGATTTAACTTTTTTATGAAACCTTACATTTTAAATTAAAAAAAGATTTATAGTTTCTATAATTTATAAAAATATTTCGGAAGATAATAAGGGAAGGTCACGTGGTTATGGGAATGGAGTGGGTTGGCCACTGGGGAACTTAAGAAGTCCCGCCCAGCACACTCGCATACGTTCCACTGGAGCCAACTGATGCAAATTCGAATAACTTTACTTGGAATTGAACAATATAAAGGAACAACTCCAAATATTTCGACTATTTGAATTTACATTTATCTTCTACTCCATTTACAGTAAACACTCCTTTCTCTCAATAAAAAGTGCCTCTTTATTTATCATTGTACCATTGATTGCAGAAATTAGATGGTATTACTAGAAAGTAGGCAATCCAAATAACCAATTCACTAATTGATTTTTCGGTTAATTGCCCCAGAGTTTCTTTAGAGTAGACCAGGCATGTGAAGTTGTTGTTATATCTCCCTATAAATTACAACTTAGCATGCTGCGTGCTTGCCTGGTCTACTCTGGAGCAATTAATCGAAAAATTAATTAGTGAGTTGTCATATGGGTTGCCTACCTTCCTACAAGCAAATTTTATGCTCTCCAGAGTATTATATCAGCCATATGTTAACATACATAGTTGTTTTTTTTTTTTTTTTTTGATGATTTTTTGGTATATTAGTCTGTTGAGATGTATATTAAATATTTTACACGTTTTATCGGGAACCAATCGATACAAAATTAAGTGTATAACAAAAAATTATGAATTAAAATATAAAGTAATTGTTTTTAACTCATATTTTTATGTTTTTGTAATGAAATAAAATTACTTTGGTATCTAATTAATTAAATGAAAACTTCTGCTCCTTCCCCGAGTGGAGGGAGAAGAGAGGCCGAGCAAAAATATTTTTGTTTAAATTATAAATATCGTTTCTTTTCTGCTGGCCTTTCAATTTTCAGTCGAACTTGAGTGTCTTTATTTATTTCCTTTCCTTTGTCATGATATGTAAGCTGCTCACATCTTGGACCTCATTTACTCCTCCCATCCCCTTTTTCCTCTCTTTTTTTTAATTTTAATTTATTGATTTAAAAAAAATAATAACATAAATATTTTGTTTTGCTCATTAAAAAAATTTCAGATTTTTTTATATAAAAATAATTTACATATAACTTTTCGAGACATGTTTATATTTGATTCAGATATAATATTCATTAGCCTCGATCAGAATTTTTATAGCCATCAAATATTTCAACAATTATTTTGTGAGTATATATTTTTTTTATTGGCCACTTAATCCACCAGTAAAAATAAAAAATATACTTACAAAATAATTGTTGTATATTGGATGTAATTTATCTATTTTTGTAGTTGATGAGAAAGATCCTTTCGAAAGATTTTCTGAATTTATTTCTTTTTGATAAAGGAATAAGAAGGCAGATTACAGCAAAAAGAAGCCCTTCGATGCCAAAAGCCGAAAGGATATATCTTTTTATAAATCTAACAACTGGAAAAACATTAATTTAAATTTCTCTTAAAATTATAAATGGCCTCCTTTTTTTTTTAAAGTTTACCTTAGGCAGCCGCCTGAGTTGTTTTTCTTATTTTAATCATAAATTTTTATTTTTTTTTATAAGCCGGCTTTTTTAATGACAATTCTTAGGCACCCGCCTGAGTTTATAATCTCATTTTAATCGGAAATCTTGCTGCTTTTTCTTACAATTTATTTTTTTAGATGGTCCGAACTAAAACCTCTCTCCTTTCGAATTTCAAATTTTTCTTCTTTATTATTCGTCAGATGTCAGGCTATACGACGGGCTAATGCGTTCTTTATCTTATCTTTCCTGACTAATTATATTACATCTTAAAATAAACTTATTTAAACTTTTGTTAGATATCGAGGAAATTTATAATAAACAGCTTGAGTATAGGGATTCAAAGAGAATTTTTTGTTACCTTCCCAGTCTTAAGTTAATCATTTCAGAATATCCCGGATATTTTAATTAAATAATAATTAATTTAATTAATTATCATTACAACCATCGCTTATATTAAATTCGTTTTTATTTTATTTTCCCTAGCTTAAATATTAAAGAAAATCATATTTCTTATTGCTCCCTTTTAAGGTACAGACGGTTATCAATTATATATATATATATATATATATATATATATATATATTAACTATGATCCCTCCCTTTGAAAATTCTAAAAGGATGCAATTAAAAAAGCTGGCTCTCAAAAAAAAAAAAATAATAATAATAATAATAATAATAAATAAATAAATAAATAGATTTTCTATTAAAAAAAAAAAAAAAAAAAAAAAAAAAAAAAGCAACTGAAAAAAA
>JAAAKE020154904.1:0-12430 GCA_010014785.2 Anisolabis maritima
GGGGAATGATGTTTTTTGTTAGGATTGAGGGTTTTTAAGCCTTTAATTTAAGGCTTTTCCCTCAAAAAAAAAAAAAAACTTTAAACAATTGTCCAGGCATACTTATTTACACCAATTGGGGTCCAATTAATTTAAATAAATATAATGCATGGAATCTGAACTCACATTCCTTAGATTTTAAGGTTAGCAAAATTGACAATCTCAATCTCTCGAAAATATATAATATATAAAATATATAATTAGATTTCAACTTCTTGATTTCAATTGATCATAATATATACTCGTACATGAATATGTTTAAACGTCTATATGGCTCAAGTTGCCGAAGAGCCTAAAAAAAAAAATTTCTTGGTTCAGATAGGTTTGGCTTGAATTTCCATTTTGAACAGATCATTTAGTTTGAATAATTTTAACCAATAATTTTTTATTAAGCATATATATGGAACCCTTTTTATTTTTAGTTTCTCCCCCTTCCTCCGGGATTTTGCTAATTATTTCCGAAGTTTAGGTTCTGACTACATATTGCATATATTTAAACTAATTGGTTGTAATCATACTTGTTTCTGAAACAAGTTGTTTAATTCCTTCGGGATTTTAATCAACTTCATTCTCTAAAATCTATCTACTACAATAATATGTCTATTACCATAAGCTTTATTACAAACTAAATTCATTTCAATAAATTTTTTCCATAACAAATAGCAAGATTTTATTTATTTTTTAAAATGATCTTTTAATACTTTTCAACTTTTCAATAGCTCTGTCCCTTGGTGCAGAGCTAGAGGTCTGGCTTCACCTTCCAATGGGCAGGGGTTCGCTTCCCGTCATGAGTGACAAAAATTTATTTAAATTATATTGGCTGCCAATTAATTTAGATAAATAAGGACGGAGTCAAAATAGCCTCAGATATCAAAAAAGACTTAAAAAAAAAAAAGCTTTTCAACAGTGTGGATTATTTATACTGGGTGGATAAGGCTGAAGGTTAATAAATTTTAAAATAAATTTCTCATTGCCTCACCGAAAATTTATCAACCCCGACCAGAGACAAGATTCTTGCGATGTTCCAAGGATCAGAGGTTCGCTTCTCGTCCCAAACGATATATATAAAATAATTTACTACCAGTTAGTTTAAATCTGTTTAATATGGACTTATTTTTGAAAATGCACACTCTATTTCTGTTTCTGTGTAAATGGCTTTAAAGTTGTTGAAATAAACACATATATAGGAAGAATAATGAATTAATAGAATATCAAGTATGAAGAATAATATTTCAACAAAAATAATACGCACAATAAAACATGAAAATCGCGTTAATTTCACTTGACATATTTTTTATATATATATTTAAAAATATTTCATGAGTATATTTTTGCTAGTGGATTAAGTGACTGTTGTTCTCCCAGAGTCTAACTCAGATCTCTATTAGTTTCCACCAGCGCATCGGCTCGACCATTTATATATATATATATTGTATATTAAGGATGTATCTCTCTATCTCCGTTGTCGGGCTCATAGTGAGGACCTCATGAAATTATTAATAGTAAAAACAACAAAATGATTCTATTATAAATTAGAATTTTTTATTATTTGGCCTCTCGATTTCACCAAAACGACCTCTTCAAGGCACCTGAAATACATAATATATATGTTACATTTAATACCATATATGTTTATATATATATGAAATTAAATATTTCTTTTATATATATATATATTCAGCTCTGAAGATGTCGTTTAGGCGAAATCGATAGGCCAAATAATAAAAATTCTAATAAAATCATTTCATTGTTAATTTCATACACTCCTCACAATTCATATATATATTTTTATAAAAATAAATTCACTCAATATTTCTTATGAAATTTTCTGAAACTTTCATTTAAAAAGATATATTTTTTATAGTAATTAATAACGATTGAACCCATGTTTTCTTATTGTTAACAGTTATTTTAACCAATTGGATCATACTTTGTTCATCTTTGGATTTATCAGCAGCTTTAATCCATCTTAATTCCTCCTCTCCCCTTTTCTTCTGAGGATGTTGTTTTAGAATAGCCAACGGAATTTTTTATGCAATGTTTGTTAAACAAGCCCCCAAGCTTCCTGTCTTGTAATCAAATGTAAGATGAAACTAACACTGTGTTTGAGCTCAAGCCGCATTGCGGCTCTGGAAAGCCGTCCCTCAAGATGGAAAAATATGAATAAAAATCTTTATTAGTACGGTAATTAATTGATTTTTTTTTTACCACATTAAAGAAAAAATTACTAACAAAAATTTAACAGACTGGAAGCAACAATTGAAAAGAAAAAAATCGAATTTACTATATACATATTCATTTGAATAAAAAATTAATTATAACTAATATTAATAAAAAAAAAATAATAATAAATTTAAAGAAAAATAATTTATTTAAAGAGTTATCTGTTTTGGCTTTGGTTTTATAAATGAACAAAATAATTGAATCAAATAAGATTAAGATAAAATAATACAAATCAACTCTGTCTTATTTATGAGAGATTCCATTAGGGGTTTCCAAATTAGCTGCACGCTTGTCCGATGCAACATGAGGCCTGAGGCCTTCGAGATGATCGGCCATTTGTCGTGAGTACCCGTTGCCTGGAGATTCTTGTCAAAAAAAACCCCTCTGAAATCTTCTCTCCTCTTGTTAGTAATTGTCAAATATGGTGAACCCTCCTCTGCTATGTCTTGGTGTAACACTAAAGCATCTTAACCTGTTTCTTCAAATTATTACATCTTTAACCCGTATTAAATTTTAGTGACATTCCTTCACGTTTTCTTATTAAATAAAATTTTAGATTTATTTTTTTTTTAGTCTCCGACATTTGAGGGCATATAGTCTTGAAACGATACAAATGATCCATGCATATTTATTTATATCAATTGGTATCCAATTGATACAAATAAATTTTCTGTCTGGGATCCGAACCCACACCCCTTGGCTTTTAATGTTATCATTACTGACAATGTCACTAACTTGAACCTCTCGGATACGGGGAATTTAGGGATATTGTCAAGATAAATATTTGATTATTCTTAATAATTAATTATTAATTCCAATTATCCACAGTATTAAAGAAAAAAGTTTAGCTATTTTCTATCTATAATCTAAAAGTATAATGAAAATGAAACTGTGATACCAGTTTTCGTCTTAACTTTGCCCAAATGACCTGATTATATAATCAGGCATAGTTCTTAAATGTGCACTATACTTTTTCTAAGCTATCAAGTAAACGGAAGTGAGTCACGTGACCACCAATTCAAACATTTTCTATCAATGGGATTAAATTATATGTCATTTTAATGTCCTTAATAAGCTCATATCAGTTTTACGTTAAACTCTACAAAAATCGTATCTTTTGTTTTCGTTATTAAGCTTTTTAATAGTTTGCATTCATCTGCAACCAGGTCCTTAGTAAAAATGAAAAGCTCATTCATTTTCCACAATATCAAACAAATTCAATTATTAAATCCTGAAACTAATGCTAATAGGGCATCCATCTTTTACCTTCATTATATTAATTAGCATTGAGGCAAGTTAAGGTCTAAATCGTTCATATAACTACAAGATGAAGTGAAGAGAGTTCAGTCCCTTTGAAAGCTTCTGACCGATCTAGTTGGGAATGTCGAGGCACATGGCTTAATTAGCAAACATCTAACCTATTTATTATCTGTCTGAAGGAAATAGAGAGACTCTTCAACCTCGTGTTAATTAGGCCCTCTCTCTTGGGATTCATTCATAAACTACATTTGGAGCTCTTAAATTAATACTTCTTTAAAATATATATATATAGTCATATTTTATAATTTATGTCGTTTTTATTAATATACCTAGGTACCGGTATATTATTATAATGGGCGTCAGGAGAATGAACGAGGAGGCAAAGAGAATTTACAAGGAAAAGACTAATTAAGATCTCCATTTATTTTCAAAAAGTCTATAGTATTATACATAAAGTCAGAGTCATAAGTTTAAAAGTTTTTTTTTTTTCACTTTCTTACCTCTTTATTCTTAATAAAAAAGAAGTATTGAATGTAAATTTTAAGTTTGAATTTTTTTTCTAGAAAAGAAAAAAAAAATCCAAATTTAAAAAAAAAAGTTAATGCATATGATTTATCAATGTGCCGAAAGAAAAAATATTTTCTCTACTAAATGAAATATTGCCAAAAATATTTTTTGAAATATCATTAAAATATATAAAATTTAAAAAAAATCTTTTGAAATTTCTTGGAACGAATCGATGGGATGCAGTTAAATAATAAACATCTGATATCAAGGATCTTGATTAACTTTCATTCACATTTTAACTTAATAAATTTGAGTATTAGAATACTCAACAATAATTTGAAAGAAGAGAATTGTTGCTGTAACGTGATTATAATAGAGAAGAAAATGATGTTAATTTGTTTTCAATGATCATGACTCACAAGTCAATGAGAAGGTGCCATAAAATAAATTAATATCATTGTCGCATATATATGTATACATTATTATATGTTTTTCAAATCCATATATTGACCTCCATAAATTCTACTTCTGAACTGAAGATGACCAGCAAACCTCATTCGAAACGTCGCTTTTTTCGTTTTTATTGAGCATCCAAAGGCGGTCTTATTGTTGATCCTACTAACAAAATATAAAATATTCCTATGAAATAAGAGATATATTGATTTTAATTAGAATATTCTAATAATAATAAAACAATAACTTTTTGGGCGGTTTGGCAAATTAAATATTTTTTTCTTATTTGCAATTTTTGACCAATATTATAATTTGTTTTTATATATATAGTATATAATTTTTTTTAATTTTGCGTTCCCTGGTCCTCCATTTGAATATGTCATTATATAATAAATACTAATTTAAAAATATCTTTGAACTGAATCATAAACATTTTTTATTCAAACAATTCCCTTATCTCATCTATTTCGCAGAAAAGCTAAAGGAATTGATGAAATAAGGAAAGGGTGATGAAAGGCCTTTCGCCTCTGTGGAATGTCATCTTGTGGCATTTGTGAAATTACAAGGAGTTCCAATCAGAACAAATACTCCCAAGGGAGAAGAATTAAATCAAAGGTCAGTGACTAATCCAAACATAGCTCTAATCGATCCCTGATTAAACTCAATTTTTTTTTTTAATAAAATAAATTTTAATTCATATTTTAAAAAAATATGTAAATTCACAAAAATGTCAACTTTAATCCTTTAATCAAGTGAGGGGTATTTTTTAGTTTATTATTAAATTACTAATAAAATATAAAATATTCCTATGAAATACGAGACATATTGATTTTAATTAGAATAAATTAGATTTCATAAATAAAAATATCCATAAGAGAGAAAAAAAAAGTTTTCTCAGATTTTCTACACTGTTAAAATCCGCGCTCTTGGTCTCTCTACAAATTGAATGATACTATGGCTTGCAGAAATTTGTTCCTGATTTAGTTGCTTACCTTTTATAAACGGAAGTATGCGCTCAATAGTACATCTGTACATTAAATCTCTCGACATGTCTCTGATTTTTCGCTTGGTTGAAATCTTTAATAGTTTTTGTGATGATTATGAGGTCCTATCAAAAGAACCCTTCTTTTTGTCTACATTCAATACAAATACCCATGGAATATAAAGTATTCCATTTTAAAAATACTACGTAAAAAATTACATTTAAGTTACGGTAAGAAATATAATACAAGAATAAGAAATAATTAATACAATCGTGGTTCTTTGACAAAAGGAGAAATCAAGAATTTAAAGTTGGTGATTAGAGTCATGCGAAAGGTATCATTTAGAGAAAAATAAGCAAAATTCCATTGTCTTCAGTTGCCTGAAAGGCTTTCTTTGCTCCCGCAAAAGTTTTGATCAGTAGAGTGAAGTCAAAATATGATAATTTATTTAAAAATAAAAATACATTACACACCTTGCTATATAATTATATTCTAATTGATGTATGATTACTATAAATTAATATTCACTGATAATAATTAATTAATATTCAATGATAATTCTAATTAATATTCAATTGCGGTAGCTTTTAGTCAAGGGATGAAGGAAGCTCCCGTATCGATTAGTGATATAGTAGGATCTAGGTGAATCTTAAATGCTATCTCTACCTCATATTTAAAGGAATTACAAACTTTGCAATGTCCAAAAGTGTTCCTTATAAAACATAAAATAAGTATTTCACTTATTAAATAAATAATAATTAAAATTAAATAAAAAAAAAAGATTAAAAATTGAAATTAA
Organism: Anisolabis maritima; assembly: GCA_010014785.2. Taxonomy (NCBI): domain Eukaryota; kingdom Metazoa; phylum Arthropoda; class Insecta; order Dermaptera; family Anisolabididae; genus Anisolabis; species Anisolabis maritima. The sequence continues at coordinate 6,265 of JAAAKE020154904.1, forward strand.
ATTTCTAATAAGAAAATTACACAAACTCAAAACTCAGAAACAGAAAATTTATAGATAAGGGGTTGGAGGTTGACATGTGAAAAATGACATCTTCCGCCTCTCTCTTCGTAATGGGCAAGTCAAATATGCACTATTTAATTATAGAAAAAATTTAATTTGAATTGTTTGTGAAGTAAAAAAAGAAGCCGGAAAAAATTCGATTAACAAAAAAAAAAAAAAAAAAAAAAACTGGGTTGGGATGTTTTGGTGAAACGGCAACATAATCATTGCCAAAGTGAATGGTCCCTGGTTCAAGTCCGGGAGGCATCAAACGTTCCCAGTCACAACATTCATTTATCTTAGAGTCTTGGGGCATTGTTTTAAAAACCATCATTTTTTCAAAACAAACCCCTTTTATTCAGTAAAAGATAATTTGTTTAATTTATTTTGATACGGCTCCAAAGTGCCTGATGTCATTTATCATATATCCCTATACGCCTTCATTACTCTTTTCTTATTCTTCTTACTTAGTTTATAGTTTGACTTTTCTTATTTTCATTTTTTTTTTTTTTTTTTCTTAAGAGAAAATTACTTCGTTTTTTCTTCGAGTTTTAATTCCTTATAAATTTCCGCCATCCCAATTTTCTTTTATTTACTCTTTTTCTATACTCTCTATTGACAGGCGGGTATTTATTAGTTAATTAAAATTACCCCAGCGATGATACTATATTTATCACTCTCGAGTTTCTTTACTCATTCGTTCTTCTGCTGATTTATCTCAGACACCTAATCTGTGTGATATGTGATAACAATACATCCATTAATTGAATTTATAATAAGTGGTTAATTTAAGAAGAGGCACAAGTCTATAAAGCATCGTCTTGTCGATACAATAGAACTTGAGTGGAGAAAAGAGACGAGAGCATATTATTAAATTTCAATTTTAATTGCACGTTTAATTAATCAAAGACTTGTTCTGAATAATCTAATATTATTTTCGATTAAAATAATATAGCAGTATCTGAAAATTTAATTTTATGCTCTTCCAAATATGCCTTCATTATCTTTTGAACTTATTAAATTATTATACGCACCTCCACTTCTCTCTCTCTTTGTCTCCTATATCCTGGAGTATCTTCTAAATTATTGTACAAAACTCGATTTTTAATAATATCGCTTTTAATATTACTCTAAAAACATTATGATTGGATGGTGTCTTAACACTTTTAAATAATATAAAGGAAATTAAATTAGACCAAAAAACTTTCGTTTGGGAAATTCATTTAAAAAATTTTATTAATGAAAATTTTAATTTACATTTTTACTCATTTGGTGTACTTTTCTTATTAAAAATGTTATATTAATATAAAGATAAATATTTAAAATTAAAAATTTTAAATAAATTATCACTTTTTAATTTCTCATAATTCTAAAAATTTATTGAAAAACAAAATATTTCAATTGAAAAAAAATACCAAATTGTTTTCATTGAAAATATGTTTTGAGGTCCGGTGAGACCAAAAATTTAATTTGATTCTTAATTCCCATTGGAAGCAATCCAAATAAATCTGAAGTGACCTCCCCTCGATTTTGTCGTATATATATATGTGGAATAATGATTTCCCGGGTGGTCCGCGATGAACGTCGAGTCAATCTCAACAATCAACGCGGAACAACCCGGGAAAATATTATTCCACATACAATCAGCCGCGGAAACCGTCCAGAACATATATATATAGAGAGAGATGATTATCTAGATTTTTATAAAAACGTATCAGGTTAAGTACTATTTATGGTTTCCGGAAATAGCCCAAAAGTTGTTAGATTTTGGTGAAATGTACATATGTAAAATTTGATTGATCTCTATATGTATATTGAAGCGGGCTCGAGTCGTCATGTAACGAACCTACACACAGATATAATTCGAAAAATGTTATTTTTGGGAGGCCAAGGACGTCAAACGTCAAGGACCGTCAAATTCTTGACATCGAATTTTTGGGCGATTAAATACCAGTAATTTCCTTATACTATTTATTCTAGAAAGTAAAAAGAAGCAAATGTAGAGGTCCAAAGGACAGTGATTCGCTCCAACCTGAACAATAAAATTTGTTTAAATTGTTGGGTACCAATTTATTTAAATAAATATGGACGTAGTCTAAATGGACTCAGATGATGAAAAGACTTAAAATAAAAATTTTAATAATTTTCTCACTAATATACTCTTAGTAGATGTTTTTACACGGGTCTTTTTTGAAATTGTTAGCAATTACTCAAGAAATGCCTAATAATTCTCTTGCACGTCTTGTTTCTCCCAGGAAACAATTGAGACCACAAAGAATCTTTATTTTGCAAAAAATAATAGCAAGCAAAGACTGTTTTCTGTAATTTTTTATTTTCTCAAGTATGCTTTGAATCAATCAATCAAATTTTATATATGTACATTTCAGTAGATCTCTAGTAATTTTTGGACCATTTCCAAGAACCGGAAGTGGTACTTTATCTGATATAAAAAACAACACTTGTTTTTTTTAAGTCTTCGGCATCTGAGGCCATATAGACAATAAACGATATATAACATATTTATTTACCCTACAAATTATCATAGGCATATTTATATATAATTTGATACCCAATTGATTTATTTATAATTATATTATTTAAATTTTCATAGCATTGAAAAATAGTTCCACAACCCTTGGCTTCTAAGATTAACAATGTCAATATCTTTAACCTCTCAGCCAAGGGGGAGGGGGGAACTACACTTGTTATAGTCGAAGAAAAAATTCAAACAAAATTTTGAACCTGGAAAATTGACCGTTTAATCATATCGTTAATCGATTAATCCCAATTTAGGTGTTATAAATCTCTAGTATCAATATTTTTTGAACCAACATCTTCCTAAGGAATTATTAGCCAGTTTATTTACAATTTTATTACATTGCAAATATTAGTTTTCTTTATACACTGTATATAAATTTTCCAAATAATAATTAATTTAGCTTTATCTTTGTTTAGGACTGTTTTTCTTTGGTTGGCTAATTATCTTACAGAATAATTAATAGATTTATTCTTGGCACGTTACTGCAAACTTGTCTCGTGTCCCACATGTCCTGCATGCACATTCGCGGTTGTTTATCTTCATTGCGGGAGTGGAGGCCGTCGTGGGAGTGGGTGTTGTGTGGAGTATAGAGGCCGTCGTCACTTCGTTCTTCCAAGCGGAATACACCTATTGATCACCAGAAGGCAACAGAAGCAACGTTACAAAACTGGATTTCTGCAACCGGAGATGCCAACCCAGTCGGGATGATATTCTCAAGATGGAGGCTAAAGGGCTTAAGAATTAAATTAAGATTGCCAAACGCATCCTGCTTCCGACGGGAATTCCTCTCCCTCTCTCTCCCTCTGTCGCAAATTCACCTTTAAATCCACAACTCATCCAAATATTCCGAAAAAATAAATTTTTAGATGCATTTTGAAGACCTCAACATGACAATTTTCCTACTTTTATTTCTTCTATTCACTGATATCAAAATTTTTATGTTTGTCGATAAAAAGAATTCAATAAAGAGGTTTTTAAAATTGTTTTACTCCTTTAAATCGATTATTGCCTATATTTTTCTCTCATTTTATAAGGACGAATAAATAACTCTATTAAATATGTCTTAGCTAGAAATTTTATTTGAGTTTGAATTCAAGAATTTCAAGTTGAATTTAATTAAATCAATTCAATTTTCTGGTGGAAAATAATATTTTTAAAGGGAAAATATAGGCTATCAAAATATCGTTTTGAATATAAACAAGATATCGACCCTAACTCACAATCACTAAGAAAATGGAGCTCGTTAAAGAGAAAAAATGTTAATTGAACAGAAAAAAAGCTTTCTGCTCTCATCTAAAAATTTCTTCTCGTTATGTTGAATTTATACAGTGTAGCCGATTGATTGTCAGGAATCTGTTTATCAGGATCCATATTTTAAATGGTTCTTGGTGCTTTGTAAATTAACATTTAATTCTCGATCCTCATGTTATTTTCTAAATGTATTGTTCATAATTATTTTTTGGTATAATGTTCTTTTATATAGCTTTTATATTTTCTAATGGTTTTTTTTTATATGGTATATTTTTTTAATGATTTATTGTATTGTAAATAAGAAGAGCTGAATGGCTTCAATCAATAATCAAAAATAAAGAAAAAAATCTAATTTAATTATTAAAATACTAAAAAGCCTATTCAAAAATAATTTAAGAAATCATTCATCATGAAAGTTGCTAATTATTAAATTATATAGTAATAAAAAATTTTTAAATAAAATTTCAATCATTGTTAACTTTTTGGCCTTGATGCTATCCCTAATAATAAAAATCTAAATTAATCACCCCTGAACCTCGGATGGAATAAGGGTATAATTCGACCGCAAGTAACCACCGATAAATGAATATTTGTAATTAACTGAAATAGAAATCAAGACTTATTCATTTGAATTAGTTATTAATATTCAATATAAGCCTTGAATCGGACTGTCTTAGCTAGACATAGATTATTTAACATTTATTTGTATGTATATTATTTTTCTGGTGGATCATATGGTCCCCGGGGAATCGAACCCGGGATCTCCAGATTCTCCGGGTCATCAGCGTTCTTTTTTTACATCAGACCCCTGGACACTCACTCACACCAGCAAAACTTCCCTGGGGGAAATGGCCACATGATCAACCAAATAATATACTCACAAATAAATGTTTTTAATTAACAATATGTTACTTGTTAAGTATAATGGCCACAGAAATCGCAAAGACTATAAATAATTATATAAAATTTTTTTCTTAAATAAAATGATAATTTGTTTCGATTTCAATATATTCTCATTTAAAATGATAAATACTTTAACTGTTTTTTAAGCTCTTGGGATCCCTAATAATTCTCTTACATGTCCTTTCTCCCCTTTTTTTTTTCCTTTTGAAATTAGAAGCAAGAACATTTGTTTCCGTTGAAGGAGATTTGCTTTGTGATGACCTCTCCGCATTACTGATGCCCGTTTTTTCTCTTTCTGTTTGTTTCAGGGATCTGAGATTCAACAGGTTTAAAGAGATCCCGCCGAACGCGTTTAAAAATCTCCATCGTCTCAACACTCTGTGAGTACTCAACTCTTGACTCTTTTTTTTATGAATAATAATTTTTTAGATAATCTCATGTGAGACCGTTAGAATATGTATTGAGAAAATTCATTTGGAATTTAAAAAAAAATTTTTTTTTGACTTGCATACATTTTTTAACCAACGTATTCATAAATATAAAATATATATATATATATATATATATAGTAGTAGTAGTGGTTCTTAACCGGGGGTCCGCTATCCTTAAGAGACTGCCGAAAGTTTTAGAAAATTGTGGATTCAAGGTCCATATAATAATAGAGATAATACAAATTGATAAAAAAAGTCAATGTTAAAATTAACAAACAATTTAAGTATAATCTCCATTTTTAAAAATAAAAGTTTAGTTCAATTTTGGACTCATGTTCGAAAAGCATTCAAAATTTATTTTGAAGAATTTTCCACAATGGCACATATATGGCAAGAATGGACAAATTGGTGAAGAATGTCAGATCACATTAAATAATACTCTCGTTGTATCAAAATGATCGTCCAATGTTTACTTTCTTTTACCTATATATGTATTATATACTGTAGCAGGACACAAAAAGATTTTCACGAGCAACTTTTAATTCGTTTATTTCTTTTAAACAAAAATGATAACAATAACAAATTGCCATGATAAAAATACAATATATATATAAAAACAAAAATATTTTTAAATTTTAATAAAATAGATATACGCGTATAATATGCAAACACTTTTGTATCATCCACCACACTACTCCCCCCCCAAAAGTTGTCAAATATTTTTGTGGAAAATGTACATGCCGTCCAGAACGGGTTACAATCTTTTTTTCATTGTTAGAAAAAGAGGTGTCTATCATAGTTTTATTGTTGCTGTCTTGATTAGAATAATCATTAATGATGAAGGCCGGCTTAAGCCTATCTAAAGAAACATGTTTTTGTTTGGGACCAATTTGTATTGTTAAAAATTTATTAGAACGAGAAATAACTCTAAAAGGCCCAAGATATGGAGGATTAATTCCTAAATGTTTGGTTTCATCCCGAACAAAAACGTAATCCGTCTCCA
>JAAAKE020154926.1:0-12430 GCA_010014785.2 Anisolabis maritima
TGATCACCTGGTTAAACTGAAAGTAAAAGTGGAGCTTTTGAAGGAGTAAAACAGAGGGGTGGAGGGGGGATTTTTTTACAGAGGAACTAAGCCACACCCTGGCCCGAGCAGAAAATCAGAAGAGGCTTGGTACTCAAGGAGGAAGAACCAACATTGCAAAAGCATCAGCAATCACGCTCTGATTAATTCAAAATACAAGATGATAAAATTAGCATTTACACAAATATGATATCCAATATCATTAATTTTATATATATTGAATAGGGGAGGGACTCGAACTACTGTAGGGTAGTGATTATTACATCTTAAAGATTTATTATATGTACAATCAATTTAATCAATATAGTTAGATTAAAAGAAAATCGTAAAAAAACCAAAACATGTACAAGAGTAAAGTGAGCCTCAAAAAATTGGGGATATTGAATTAATATTTCAAAGAAGATCTAATAAATAATTGATTTATCAATTTTAATCAAAATCGTTAGAGTGAATTCTGAGAAAAAAACTAAAATATTACGTCAATAAAATACTAGAACTCTTTGGTCGATTTTATTGAAAAGCTTCGAGGTGCATATGATATAGGAAAGAGAAAGTAAAAAGCATTATTTATTCTTTAGCGGGATTTCAGTAGTCAAATCCCTGCTTCTTCTCTGGTATCATTTTCAGAGCGGACGAGGGAAAATGACTAAGGATAATCCCTGGACTCGATCTTAGAAAGGGGTGCTCGCCATATAGCTATACTGATAGGTGGAATGATTTTTTTTTAAGTCTTTTTCGGCATCAAAGGTCATTTAGAGTCCGCCCTTATTTATTTATATTACCTGAATTACTAGCCAAAATAAAATAAATTTTTGTCGCTGAGGAGGGGAAGTGAACACTAGCACTTGATACCTAAGGCGAGACCTCTATAAAGGACTTTTTTGGCAAAAAATATATACTTTGTATATTAATCCGTATATGACAATATTACATGTATATATGTCTATTAAATCAAGGATTCAGGATTAAATTGAAGAAAAAAAAATCGATGGGTTAACTAGCTCAGTTTGCAATTCAGAAAATCAAGAGTTACAAAATCATTTACCACGCTCTAATTATAAGAGGTATTAAAAAAATATTTCTTCTAATTATAATCACAATGCTCTTACCATTGCATATTTCCATTCAAAGCAAGAATGAATTCAACTCAATTTTAAGTGGAATTTTTCCAATATGTATTTAGTTCTCGATGCTCTGAGGGAGAGGAGCACTATTTGTTTTTGGTTGTATGTTATGGAAAGGTTGGATTCTTAATATCGTGGGGCCATAAGATATTTTAATTAAAGATAAATGATAAATTAAAGTGATTATTAAATCGGTTGTAAGTACAACATATAGAATATTTTTTCCCAAAAATAAATTAAAAATTAAGTCATTTGTTATTTTATTTTATGTACAATATATTATTTATAATTGTAGGTGTTTATGGCCATGACATTATTAAAGGGAATCTAAAGAAAAAAAATATATAAAAATGATTTATTTTATAAGCTAAAATTGGATGACAACAAATATTTTTTGATATTCGCCAGATGATTATTTACCAAATCTTCCATTACTATCGCTCCCGGGGTATCAGTCTTTAAAATATATAAATCAAATATATATAAACGAGCATAAAGTGGGCGTAACTGGCCACGCAGAATTTAAACAGAAAAGACGGCAAAAGTGGAGGAAAGGTGACCGGGCGACCTCGAGACAGACTTGAACCTTGTACACCTGGTAACGGTTTACCCGACAAAATACACCTGAGGAAGAGTGCCCTTCTGCCAAGATCCTTTAGAAATTCGATATATTTTTTTGTTACAAAATTGTAATCAAAATTTTTTTGATTTAAAAAAATATAACATTTAATATTGTGATATTTTATTTTTTTATTAAATAAAATGAACCAGCTATTATTTTCATCATATTACTCGGAAACACTAGTATAAGTAGAGGGGAAGCCAAGGAGCTGTGATAAAAACTAGTAAAGAGTTTCAACAACAGCCGGTGGTAGAGTAGGGATTCCTCCCCTCCCATTGCATGTAAAAAAAAAATTAAAATAATTATTTTTTATTCTTCTAAACCACTAAAATAAAAACCTTACTTAACAAATGTATCTATAAAATAAATAAATTATTTTTAAGTGATTTAAAGAGCAATACTCTACACAACATGCCTCTACCAAAAATTTTCAAAACCCTCCATAAGAAATTCCTTTATATGTAATATAAAGTATAGTGAATTGCAAAAAAATTTCGGCGGAAATACATGTCACTTGAAGAAGCGATTAGCCGAGGAGATAAAACAGCAAAATTTTTAATGAGTGGAAGGCAGTTCAGGTTCAAATCCATTTCAAGGCAAAAATTTATCCAAGTTTTAATGATACCTCCTCCTGGAAGAGGAACACCATTATTATACCCAAAGTAAATAAAGTTACTCTCTAGAGCCGGTTGAATAATTGAATGAAATCGGTCAGAGTACTAGTAATAGCTAATTCACTCATGTACTTTTTTAAATTTTTGTGATTTTCTTAAAATTTCGTCTAACGATTTTGATTAAAATGCACTGAGCGATATCCATTCAAAAATTGTTTGGGGTTCTTTATTTTTTAAACTTTTACTTTGCTTTTCTGTTTTTAGGTTTTTGTGAATTTCTCCTAAATCTCTCTGTAACAATATTGATTTAATTGACTGAGTAACATCTAAAATCGTTCCTTGTTATATTCTTTAAAGTCGTATTGTAAAATTTATATCATGTTATTTTTTTATGTTAATCTTATTATTGTATTGTTTTTGTTTGCCCACAAGACCTTTAGAGAAATTAATAAAAAAAATCATTTCATAAACGAAAATTTGAAAGAATAAAACCATTAATTCTTAAAATCTATCGAGTATAAGCGAATTATCGAGCCCGCTAACACCAATCATCATTACACAAATCTCAAGTCTTCATTTTGCGAAATCGACAGCATTTTGTTGAATGATTGAGTGAGAGGTCGCAGTGTTTTAAACAGAAGCACCAGAACTATTTGATTTAATTTGACATTTTGGAGATGTGTAATACTTCTTTCAAGTGAAGTCGGCCGTTTACAATAGCATTTTATTAATATAGATATTTTCATAAAAAAATTAAAAAGTCACAAAAATGTGTTAAGTATTGTGGGCCGCGGTCGAAATGTAAAGTTATTCTAGCCCATATCACACAAAAGGTGATGTGATGACCTCTGATCTATTCTACAAATTATTGACAATTTTGAGCAAATTACTTTGGTCAAACAGAAGTTATTTGTTTCGCTTTATCTTCAGTGACTTTGATTTCTTTATTTCCTACCTCCCTGACATAAGTCTGATCCATTTATCAGGTATAATGTTGTGGATTTCGTCGGTATTTTTTGGGGATATGAAATTATTTTTAAAACTATGAGCTGCGCGAACTTAGGTTTTGTATTTTTCCACCAAAATATGTTTATCAAGAGTTTATAATGTTTAATTTAAAGTATAAAGTTTTCTATGAAACGTCTATTTTTACTTCATTGTTGTAGCATAATTTTAGTAGCGCGTCTAATATAAGCCTAGTCCCTTTTTTTTACCTATGCGTAGATTATTTGCTAACTTCTTGTAAGATCTCTGTTGTAGCTACGTGAGGTTTAAAGACGGACCGTGAAGTCAGAATTTGGATAAGAAAAAAGAAAACGGGAGTAAAAACCATATAAGTTTGAAATAATATGAGAATAATAATTTTATAATTTTATCTTTTTTAAAATTTTTTCCCAACATACAGCTTACTGCTTTCTTAATTTTTCCACTAACTTAGAATGCTAAAATTTTTTACTGTTTTTTACTTGCTCTTCTAAAGATTAAAAATAGTTATCTAACTCCAAAATTTCTCTTGGAGCAAACATTCAAACTAGTACGATATTATTAATTATAATTATTATTATTATTAAAAGTTCATTCAAAAAGTTCAAAATAAAACTTGCAGTAATAAACAGACACACATCCATACTAAAAGAAAAACAAATTTCATGGTTAAATTTTTAGTAACACCAAGAGTTAGAGAACACTTCAGAAAAATTTTTGAGGCAGAAAGGTCACATAAATTATTTTGTCTCTATCATTCTCACTGCTTTGTAGTAAAAAAAAATTAAAATTAATTATTAGATGTTACAATAAAGTAAAAAATAAAACCAGGAAATAAAGGAAATAATACAAAAAATACAATATTTTAAAATGTATTAAGTTTCTTGTTCTTGATTTATGGTTTAAAAACAAATAGGAATGAGATTTATTATAATGGATATGAATTCAAAATAAATAATGAGCGATGGAAACAAAATTGTTATAATATGTAGAATATTCCTTATTGCTTTAAGATATGATAGTATAAATATGTATGAAAAATATATATATATATAGGCCTATATTATATTTCTATTTTTTGGAATATAAAAGTTATTTTTCACTAAAATATAATAAAAATCGATTCTACTATAGCTTGTATCCATGGAGGGGATATTCAAATGAATACTTCTCGTTTGAATAAGTTTTTGGAAAATAGTATCTATATGAAAGTAGCCAGAAGTAACTATTTAACTAGCCTTCAAATAGTAAATCAAGGGAAAAAAAAGTTTCAGTTATTTTGATTTGAAAGAGTTATTTATATCAAGGTTCGATTCGACATAAATGTGTACACCTACAATTTTCATTTATTTTGCAGAAACTTTATTAAAAAAAAGTCGGAAATTTATTCCAAAAAATTAATTTGACACACCAAATCTTTTGTTGCAAAAAAATATTTGTCACCGGGTATTCTGTAAAAGGTCAAATGAAAATTTTTTTGGTTGAAATTGCAAATTTAAATAAAGATTCCTTAAATAAAAATTATTCTTTCCTTTAAGATAAATATTTTATAGATTTATAAATCTCAGTCAGATTACAATTTCAATTTATTTAATGTTCTTTTTTTCTCTTAATGAGAAAAATTTTAAGTTTTTAAGTAATTACTTAACAAATCATTAAACGATTAAAGTAGAAGTTCAATTTGCAGTTTTGTTTGCATTGTTAAAAGTTCGCAATGTTTTCAAAGATCGATGATAACCTAAATCTATGTATAGAAGCTATAGTAGAACTGATTGTATTTTAAAATTATTCTAAAAATCAAACAGTCATTTTAGCAATCAAAGTTGAATAATTATGATTATGGTTAATTTGATTTAAAAAAAAAAACAAATATTTATTGGAAAAATGATGAAAACATATCGGTGGGGCAAAATTTTTATAGCTATTTAAAAATCATTAATACTTTTCTTTTAATAATCTTTATTATTAAATTTGTTTCTGGCAATTTAGAATGATTTCTTATATTAGAAAAACTTAAATGATGAATAGTGAATATTTCATATCTGTATATATGTCCAAAATATCAAGTTAGAGCGAGCCGTCTACTTGCGGGCTAAACTCTGATATGTTTGGATTTAAATTATGGAATGAAAATAGTTTTAAGTATGGTATATATTTATTTATTAGAGATTTAGAAAAAATTTTAAAATTTTTTTTAATCAATTTATATTTCAAATGAAATTTTTCTTAAATAGGTGACGTTAAGAAAAATTTCATTCTTAAAAAATTTAAAAAAATAATTATAATTGTTTAAATTATAAAACCTTTTAAAAAGATATTATTTCTAGAGCAATGGCTTTCAAACTTTTTTAAAAAAGTATCTATCAGTCATGATTTAAAAGTCTAAATAAATCCCTGCCCGACACGAAAAATTTTAGTTAGCAGTTAAACTGAAATTATTATTAATTTAGGTAGTTTATTAAAATAGAGACCTCAACTTTTTCTTTATTTCTTTTTTTATGTTCTTTTCCATAAATTTCCAAATGAAAGCTTCTCGCGTAAAAGTTATCCCCGTACTCCCAAAGGTTACGCCTATCAGTTTGAGGACCACTATTCTGGATTATACAGCCAATTATTTAATTTTTTTTTATAAAATAAGAGATAAATGATTTTTGAAAAAAAAAAAAACAAAGTAAAAAGGAACAACCTATTTGTAGATTACTGTCATGGATTTGATAGGTTGTCTTTCTTTAGATCATCGGAAGTGGCAGCTTTATCATCTTTATCATTATCACCTATAAACATAAAAGAATAAATTATTAAAAGAAATTTAAAAAAAAAAAGCATATTAATAAAAATAAAGCATTTTCAATAACTTGGAAATTCTACAAATAATAAATTCAAATATAATAATAAAAAAAATATAAAAATAAAAATATTTAAAATCTAGAGCTACACTGGGGGCGAATAGGGCAGCATTGCACTGCAAAAATCGGACTCATTTGGCGATAGTTTATAGGAATATAATGTAGAGCCAGGCGGATTTTTGCAATGAGATGCGATCCGCCTTAGTGTTCGTCTTAAATATATATATATATAAAAAAAACTGCTATATTTGAAGTGAAGTTTATCTAAAATTTCCATGAAACCTAAATAAAAAATATATCCAATTTATATCACCTTGAAAAATCTTTATTTATTACTATTTTGTTTAAAGTATATATGGTCAGATCATGTCATCATCATATTATTATTATTATTATTATAAATTATAAAAGTTGCAAAAAATAAATAAATAAAATTAATTTAACAATGGCTTAATTTCTGTAAAAAGAGACAATCCAAAAAAGAAAAAACCCAAATACTAAACTATTTTGGTTGTTTTTATTAAGAATTTCAAAGAGATTTTGAAAAGTTGCAGAAAATACAGAAGTCCAACCCCAGAGCGAGTCCCGCTCGAGCCTCCAAAATTTGCATCTGGCTAGCTCAATTTATAATTGAATAGAAAATTTGGCGTTTTGTTAAACATCTTCAATGTGCTGAACATGGTACAATAGAACTGGCACTGAACATTCACATTAAATTGAATATTAAGCATATATATCATTTATTGGCTTAAATTCTTTCTGTCCATTTTTTATCTCATTTTTTTGGATAATTTAGCAAAATAAATTTAAAAATTTTTAAAACATATTATGGGAATTAAAAAACAAAATGAGATTTTTCATTAGGTGATCTTTAAAAAATAAACTTCTTTTAAGCTTTCTTTGTATTTAGATAATTATTTGGAAACCATATCTTAACTATTGTAATTATAATTTATTTATTTTTTATTACTTTTCCTTTGACGGAAGTTAAATGGCAAGATATACAAAAACTTTTTTCAAACATTGTTTCTGAAAGATTGATATGGAATTATTTTGAAGAGATAGTTGGGGAAATAGTGGATCTTCAGATTTTTAACTTTTTGATCTAATGTTGCCAAAAGTTGGTATTGTCTTATTTTTTTTATTGTTTTGCTATATATATATACACATTGATACTGAAATTAAATTATTATTGGTTGGAGATGATTTGATTGCAAAACAATAAAAAAAATAAGATAATACCATATATATATATATATGGAATAATGTTTTCCCGGGTTTTTTTTTATTATTTTGCTATATATATATATATATTTATATTATATCGATTTGATTAAAATTTAGAACAAGCAAAAAAGATTCCAGAAAAGTTAAAATAGATTTTGAACAAATTGCAGAAAAAAACTAATATTGGTGTAAATATAAGACCATTTCTTCTTGAATATAATATAATGGGCAAATTTAGTATATAGGTATAATAAGGTATGGTTCCCAAATTATTTTCTAAATTTGAATTTTATCAAGTGTTATAGAGAAAAATAATAATTAAAATATATCAAATTTAGTAAAATTTCTCTTTAGATTAAAAAAAAAAAAAATAAATAAATAAAATAAATAATGTAAAGTGTTTGTTTATCCTGACCTTAAATAGAATCTTAGTGAACAGCTATAGAAACATTTTAAAAATTAATATTTGTTTTATTGATTAATAATTAATTTAAATTTAAATTTTATGAAGAAAAGAAAAAAGATTAATCTATTTACCTTTAAGGTCTTGTTTGTTACCATCTTCATTTTTTATCTTTTCATCTTTCTCATCTTTTGAATCTTTTTGGTCAAGTTTATCGATTCTTGGACGTTTTCGTGCCTAAAGATGAAATAAAAAAGAAATAATTTAGATAATAGATTTTGAATGGTAATAGAATTAGAAATGGACCTTAAATGAGCGTTGATCTCTTCGACCTGCTTCATTTTCATCTTCACTATCACTGTACTCATTGTCAGGTGCAATACGTTTATCCAGAGCTGCCTGGGGTAATCGTTCATCAGGATTGACTTTATCTTCTTCTTCATCAGAATCATTAACAGCATCATCGGGAATCGCTTGCATCTGAACGCCAGGAGCATGTGGTAACATGCGAAGATTTTCAAATAATCTTGTTCTAAAAGATAAGGAAAAAATTTGTGGATTTTTACCTAGTGAAAAATGAATTTTATTTATCAAAACAATATCTATCTACTATTACTTATATGTGAATTGTAAAAAATAATATTAATCAAATAACTAAAATAACTGGAAAAGTTTCATCACCCCAAAAATTTTCCAAACCTCTTATAAAATTAAATTTCACCTTGAAAATCATTGGAATCTGACAGATGAGTTACAGATTGCATGAAAAATGCAAAGATAGCAAACTAATAGTGTTATTTTCGGATTCAGTAGAGAATGAAAGAAGATTTGATGTTGTAATGAGATTGACTATGAAAAGCCTTTGGACCGATCCTTAAAGATCGAGTGTTTATTTTTTAGTATTAGCTGCTTTCTGACTAAAGCAATTTCCAAAAATATTCATACAAGTTTTATTAATAAAAGAAATTAAATAAAAATATTACTTGATTTTCTCAAGGTATTCTGTAGTGTTCTGGTTGGCCATATTTGAAGGACTAATATGAAGTTTAAAGTCAGGGCCAAAATACTCGAAATAATCATTGTAAGGAAGTTCATTTGCGATTTCTGTTCCAAGAGCCACTGATGTTTCATAAGTCCAACAACGAGAAACATTTCTATAAACAAAAAATATGAAATTAAATAGTCAAAATTATCAAATAAATAAGTACAAAATATAAAATTACCTTATTGTATAACCGCCTCCCCCTACCATTAAAAATGGTAGGTTATATTTTTTTACAAATTCCACACATTTTCCATGGCCACGAACTGTGAGATTAAAACAACCTAATCTATCACCAGTGAGTGAATCAGCTCCACATTGTAAAACGACTGCAGATGGTTGGAATGTCTCCATAACTTTACTTATAATAGGTACAAAAATGCTTTCATAAGAGTCGTCGTCCATGCCATCACGCAAAGGAATATTTACTGCATAATATTTTCCCTTTCCTGCGCCCATATCCTATAAAAAATTATAGCTATTTAGTTTTTTAATTAAAAGTATATTTAAGACCTAAATAAATATCTGCAAGTCCCCGAAATATTAAAAAAGTGTTAATAATAATATATAAGATTTTTAATATTTTATACCCTTAGATCTCCAGTTCCAGGAAAGTATTCTCCGTACTTGTGAAAAGATACTGTCATAACCCGATCTGTAGTATAGAATGCTTCTTCGACGCCGTCTCCATGATGAACATCAATGTCTATATACAGAACTCTTTGATGATATTTGAGCAATTCAAGGATGCCAAGAACGATGTCATTGACATAACAAAATCCACTGGCTTCGCTCTTTTTTGCATGGTGCAGTCCACCACCCCAATTGATACAAATCTCTGATGCTTGTTTGTTCAATTTTACAGCAGCTGCTACAGATCCACCACTTGACAGTTGACAAAATTCATAGAGCCCATCAAATACTGGACAATCTTCGCCAACATTAACTAAGAAAATAGAAAAAAAAAAAAAAATTATTAAATTGTTTAAATTATATTATATATATATATTATAAATATATATATATATATATACTTACATCTCTGCATTTGTTTATTGTATTCAGACATGTTGTCTGGGCGAATGCTTCTAAGAAATCGAACATAATCATCGCTATGGAATTTTGTCATTTCATCTGCTGTAGCTTTATGCGGTCGCTAGAATAATTTTAAAAAATTTATAATCATTACCACTGGAAATTTTAAATATAAATTAAATTATTTATTAAAATATATATATATATATATATATACATGTATATATATTTTAATAAAATATTTTGGAGTTAAGAGCAAAAGTTCTAAACAGGTGGACTTGGGAAGTAGTGAAATTGAGACCCCGAAGTCAACCCAAACCAAACACCAATCATCACATCACAGGCAAACACAAGCCAGAGCAAAAAGAGAGATACCACGCGAAATTTGGGTCCTATAGAGATAGCGACCCGAAAACAAACTGCCACCATCATCACATCTATTCTTGATAATGGCTTTATAAGGAAAGTCGAAACGGCGAGTTAATCTCAATATTCAAAACGGCTTAACCCGTAAATACTACTCTTCATATATCCAACATATATAATCTATATCCTAGCCAAATTGTTGTCCACTAATTAATCTACTATTAATAATATTAACCTATATTAATCCACAATAAAGTTGTGTATTCAGTTTAATCGTAATCTAATGAACTGGGTAACTCATTATTAAAAGTATGGCATTAGTCTTCAATACTTTCAACTACTCTTAGCATTTTTCTTAAAGTACTTTAAAGCTTGAGTTTAGTATGGGAATTAGAAGTACTCTTTATAAAAATAATGGTAACTAGTTTTTAAAAAAATATTTTTAGCATTAGTGGATAATTGAAAAAGTACTTCTAGCAAAATTTCTTTTGGAAGTTTTCGTAACTAAAAAAAATAATTTATTTGGAATTGCGTTCTGAGTATTCTTAATACTTTTATAAAGTACCCTACGCACAAACAACTTTGCCTATAGATTAATTTGTTTTTAGTATAGTGTTGTCATTTCTATTAGATATTATTTTAAAAAAATAACTAGCACCTTCTCCATCATCTATCTCATTAATTAGCAAATATTTAAGGCATTAATATTTCTGCTATATTCCAAGGAGGTAAATTTGGTAGTGGTTATACATAAAAAAAGAAGTAATATTTTTATTTCAAAAATTTTAGATTAAATCATTATTTATGAGCAATTTCCATTACATTTGTATATATATAGAAAGAGAGCTAACATTTTAATTTAAATTACACCTTATTAATATATATATGGACGATATCCAGTACACATCTGTCAATGATGATTTTATTAATTTGGCGAAAATATTTGTTAATGAGATAGATTGTGGATAAAAAAGTTCTAGATATTTTTCAATTTTCTTCCTAGGTTTGATCTTGAGGAATAAAATCAATCCTGAATTCATCAGTTATACTAATATTGGTTCCAAACTATATATGAAATCACTTTTAACTGTTTATGTTTTCTATGCAGTTAAAAATTTTATTAGTAATAGTGACTTACAATTTTCAATGAATTTTGAGGAGATGAAAAAAAATGTTCCGTGAAATCCAAAAAATATCTCTTTTAAAAAAAAGTCATTAAAAATGAGGACCGAAAGAATAAATTTTTGGGTCATACCTAGAATAAAAATTTTCAACTAAAAATGCGGTCTGAATAATAAAGAAGAAAAAAATGGGACCCGTGTAATCGTCGCATCATCACGAATTATATATAAAATTTATTATTTATTAAAATTCTTTTTATTTTTCAATTCTGTAATTGCTATATATAAATATATATTCAATATTTTGAAATATAAAAAATTTTTTTTAGACAAGTAGAAGAAATATTTTACACTATTTTATTTTTTTCCTTAATCACTTACATAGATTTCCATTTTTCTATAGAGACCATAATTAAGAAGAAGATTGTGGGTCATTCGAATCCGATGGGGTTTCATCGGATGGCCTTGCCCATAATAATAATTTCCAATATCACCTGCAAAAAATTTTCAGATTAAAAAAAAAAACATTTTAAAGCTACCGTAGTTTAGGAAATTTATAAGCAATTTCTCCTATAATAATTTTTAACAATTTTAGTTCATAAAATACTTTAGAATCTATAAAAACTTTGTTAAATAAATAAAATAAGCAAAAAAGGAACTTTTTTAAGTTTTTAATAAAAAAAATAGTAGAATTATTCAAATTTGGGGAAAACTAAGGTAGCCTTACTTTGATTGTCCTGAAGCGCATCTGTAGTATAAATAAGTAAAATAATTAAACCAAGTTGAGAAATTTCTTTAAATATTTAAATATTTTATAAATAATATAATAACATAAGCGAAACAAATAAATTATTTAATAATTTTATTTAATTAATTTAGATTTGTTTACTTTACATAGAAGGCCTTCTGATAATAGAGGGAAGTATGAGGTTTCACCAGCACGATGAAAATCTAATGGCTGATAATGTTGGGCATTAAGTACATGGCTTAGTGGCATTTCAAAGATA
>JAAAKE020154937.1:0-12429 GCA_010014785.2 Anisolabis maritima
AAGAAATAAACCAAAGCAACAAAATATTAGCGATAGAATAGGACGATGTGGCATAGGCATAAAAACGGCTGTTGTTCAGACGTTTCCTCAGTTATTTCTTTATAATTTCACCAAACTTTTTATCTTCATTGGCCATAAGATGTTTTTCGTTTTTCGAATTTTTATTACGAAATTGGAAATGTTTTCTTCGGCATCTCCCTCCTTGCTCTTGTTTAATCCCCAAAGAGATAGAGATGATCAATCATTCCTCCGATCCGTATTTAACCGGATATCCACTGACCGAATATACATTTATAAAACACTTGCGTAAATATTCCAAAGTGAAATAAAAAAGATGCACTCTGTTATACCTAATATAAAACGCAAAGATGAAAAAAAAAATAGTTTATTCAAATCCTAGAACTTTGTCAATAGATGAATAAACACTTGATTTGGCATAATTACATTCTGGTTTTAAATAATGAATATAAAGTCAAATTTTTTTCTCTAAAAATTTGAAATTCTTTCTTTTGGATCGAGATTTTTAAAGAGATAAATTTCGCCCAAGTTTTTTTTTTTTTTTTTTATTAAGGCCATAACCCATAAGGTATAGGCCATAGAATATACAATAAATATATATAAAACATGTACACAAATTATATACAACTAAATACAAAATTTTTTTTTGTTACAAGATTGTTAGATAAATACATCGAAATATAAATATTAAATAAACATTTATTCGATTTAAAAAACATTGTTGAAATTATTCTTAAAATGTTTTATGAAAAATTTTTCTTTATTTTATTGATTTTATAAATTAAAAATTTTTTTATTAGTTTTTTTTTTTTTTTTTTTAATTCGGAACTCTAAAATGCACACCTACCTTATGGAATATCCTGGGGTAAAACCACATAACCACCTAGTATAGAAAAATCCTTTTAAGCATAGTACAAAAATTATTATAAAAAATATAATTATTTTCCCTAATATAAAGAATTTTTAATTGAGTAAAAAGCGAAAATCTTATAAAAAAATATTCCATTTAATTATTATGAACAAACTGCGATATGAAGACATCACCTAGGAACTATCAGCATAATTATATTGTTGCATAGTGATAATTGGCTCTCGGAGTCATAGTTACGCCTTATTTTACGTTATGGAAATTATGCTTCAACCTGATTTACCAGACATTTAATCGATAATATATTTATTTAATCAATTATAATTAAATTAATGTTTTTTAATATTAACTTTTGAAATTTATAAAATAGGATTTTTATCAATATCATTTGGTTGAAAAAGATCTGAAAAAAAAAAACAAAAAAAAAACAAATAGTAACTGAAGATAGAGGATGAAAGAGAGGGTATGAGATGGGAACGTATTTGTCTGTCAGATAGCGTTTTATAAATTCGTCCAGGAACAGGAAGGGCAATCCAAGTGATAATACTCCTAAGGGAATTCACGTGAAGATAGATTAGACGACTGATAAAGAAGGTCACTACTTCGTAATGCATCCCATTCGCTTTACGTCTTATTGCTCCATTGGGAGTTTCTCCATCCCTTTCACCCCTATTTCATTTATTAATCTAACTCAGTACAAACCAATCGCCAACTTATATTATCTACAGATCATAAAATCTTATTGATTATTTAAAAATAAAACCCCTTTAAACTAAAATGCATATTTCTAACAAAAAAAAATTTATATTAAATTTATTAAACTATTTTATGTGAACCTACTTGAATGTATATTTTCCTTTTTAATTGTTTTGTCATTTTCAATATTTTTTATTTTTAGGGGGGGGGGGTATCAAATAAAAATTTTTTTTTTTGGATAACTTCATATAAACCAATAAAGTAAAACTCTAAAGTTGATAAATCTTGTTCACCATTAAAAAAATTTATTTGAATGGATATTGGAAGCAGGAATCTCGCTGAGCTGCCAAGTGGTTAAAAAAAAAAAATTATTTCCACCTTTTCGAGCATAAGCTACGCTCATTCTTGGGGTTAACAACATTGTCATTACCCCTGCAGAATGCGAAACAAATTTTATTTGATTAAAAAAAAAATACTCAAATAATTTACTAATAAAAATTATCTTAAATAACGATGTAGTATATACTTAAATAGCCGGTAATACCGAAAAAAAAAATTGTTCCGATTCTCCCTGCATCCCCTCCACTCATCCCCGCGCTTTTCCCTTCCACTTGGCCCCAGCGTAGGCCCTCCCTCCCTTCCCTACTTCATTCGTGTCAGCTTCCGTCAAAGAGCCACAACAAACCTGTATCTCTCCTCTCCAAAAACCTTCCAGTAACAAATTCGTTATTTATATATCACAGAATTTTTGTTTGAATGATAATACATAAAATGATTCGATTTTAATTTTATATAAATTTAAACAACTTTCTAAAGATTTTTTTTTTAGTCTTTTCCAGTCTTATCCAGACATTTATTTACACCAATTGGTTTTAAATAAATTTTTTGACTGCCTGGGAACCGAACCCACTCTGCTTTGAAGGTTATAGAGAGTGACAATTATTTATATTCAATTCATATTCATAATAACAATTATTTTATAGACATTAATTGTTAAATATTATTTAATAATTGAAATCAAATACAATATATTGAGTCCCTCCAACCACATACATTTTGAATTGCTACTCCCTATTGATGTTTCAGGAATAACATTGTAAAGAAATATCTATAAATATTTATTTAAAGATTTTTATTTATTCTTAATAAAAATTCTTTATATTAAATAACGAAAAATAAATCATCCTTCTCAAACTACTATATGTCTGAATAAAATGAGGACTTTCTTATCCAGACATTTATTTACACCAAAGACAAAAAAAAAAGGGGATGCAATAAAAAGAAGAAGAAAACTAAATAATATAAAAAAAGAATAAGAGCAATGGCGTGGCTAAGGGCAATTCGGTACTTAATTTGGTGATTCAAGGCTCTTATTTTATTTAATTTAATACAAAACATTAAAAAAAACTTTTTAAAAACATTAAAATCATCATTTTTTATTTCTAAAATATTTTATAATTTATTAATCAATCCAAAACTTTACATATCTCTTATGTTTGAATAGCCTCCATTAAGTAATTTGCTCCTCTGATCAAGGGCATTAAGTAATCTAGTGACAGAAGAGTTTATTGAAATTATAAATTTTTAATATTATTAGTATTATAGATAATGATATCAATATCTATTACCTTGTTGATTTATAATATATTCTTCTATATCTTTTGGGCTTTCTTAATAGATTTTTTAATTTTAATAATAAAATTTAATAAAAAATAAATCGTTCATATAATATATTTCTAAACACTTTCTCACTGATAAATGTTAATTAAAGTTTTTTGGTTATAGAGTCATCTTCATCATCAAACTATTAATATATTGGGAGCAATGCTGATATTGTTTCTACCGTCCGTTCATTGGCATCCTGTTTTTTAGAATCTTTGGTGAGTATTTTTAATTAATATTTATTTTTATTATTTTTATGTAAAATATTACAAACTCTTATATTATGATCTTGACTTATTTTTTTTTAAACTTAGATAGGAAATAATTTTATCAGGCAAAAAAATCATTTGTCTTTCTCCCCAATTTTTCAAACTAAAAAAATACATTACACTCCAAGCCCCCGAGGAACCCTCTGAAGATCGGAATTTAATGTTTTAACAGGCCATAAGACAAGCCGTTTTAATCGTAGTGCAATAACCACACGATAACCCAAAGTCAAAGAAAGGGGATGGGTGCTCGGCTGCCTTGATTATGATTTGTCAGCCAATTGTTTTAACCCGTTTTGAGTAACTTCTAGGGTGAATTTATATATATGCAACATAAACGCTGCCCCATGATGACTCCTGTTTCTGGGATTATCTCAGCTGAGTAATGAACCCAGTAGAGGTCTTTTTACTGTCCGTCAAATCGTTAGAAGGATTATTAAAATTGTTTTACGTTCAGCTTGTTCAATATCATACGAAGACTTAGTAAATTACATCGCACACATAACAAACGCTAGAAAATAATATATTATCTACTGCGAAATGGCTACAACCATACCATTAACTATTTGTTGCCTAACTACGTGATTTAATGGGGAAGTTTTTGTTCTATTTAAAATAAGTATATACCGGATATAAAGTCGAGTATAATAAAATGATTAAATTCCTTATAGTGAATGTAGTAAAATAATTATAACAAACTGAACTCCTTAAAGGAACATATTTTTCTTTGTATAGTATGAAAAAATCTGAATAGCTCTTTTAGAAAAGAACTACAATTTCGAACTTTTTAACATTCGCAAACCTTTTCCATTTAAGAAAATTTGTAGGTATCAATCTTTGCTGTTCTTCCTGTAGTGATTTTATACTTTTATTGAATTTTTCTCTACCCACTCAATTAATTACATTACTCTCTCGACCCAAATTTAAAAAAAAAAAAACATTTATAGTCACGTTCCATAAAGATAACAAAATAAATTTTCCTAATTTCATTTTTAATTCTCCATTGCTAAGTAAATAGTATTCTGAGTCCGCAAAAAACATTTAACATTTTATTAAAATAATACCTTTTTTATGCGCATCAGCTATAATTAAAATAATATTAAAATATCGATTATATTCTGAATTTACTTAATAGAATTAAAAAAATAGAATTATACCTATATATTAATTTTTATTATTCCAATTACGTGCAACTCGCAAACTCTAAAGCAGGGGCCGCCAAACTTTTTTGATCATCGACCCCTAAAAATTTGATAATTTTCTTATCGACCCCCTCTATAAAAAATTGTTAAAAAAGCAAAAACTTAAGTAATTCTTAAATAATTTATTTTATTTTGACAAAATCAAATAAAATGGCGCCGCGCCAGCTAAACTTTAGCTAGTATATTGTAATTACAAATGGAATTCCAAACGAAAATCGTTTGCGTTGCTGTTAATAAATTTGCATTGGTATTCATCGACCCCCTAGATCGGATCGACCACTTTGGCGATCCTTACTCTAAAGTATTCGATCGCAAAAAATTTTATGTTGAAAATTCAACGGAAATACACATTTTGAGGTCTCCTGAGTCTAAAAAAATAGTTCTCACATTTTTTTCTGCGTATGTGTGAACAAAATATCTCAAAAATGAAAAACGAAATTTGATATTTCAGCTAGGTACGTACCCATAGGTAGCTAGGTACCATGGTATAGTTCTGTACTTTCTTACTTTTTTTTCGATAAATTCTCTCTAACGATTTTGATTAAAATTTATAATCAATTATTTTTTAGATGTATTAACCCTTACCCGACTCAAAATTGTTTGACCCATTTTCTCTTGGATATTTTTAGGTTTTTTGTTATTTTCTCATTAACTACTCTAACGATTTTGATAAATTGACTATACTTGCTATTATAAATTGGTTAGGCTTTAAGATGTATAATATTAATTATTTTCCACCTCAAAATAGTGTGGGGCCTTAAATTTGAGATTTTAAAAGTCTATATGGCCTCAGATGCCGAAGAGACAAAAAAAGATTTAATTCTCATATACTTCAAGTATTATAAATAAAAAATACCACCAAGGAGAAAAAGTGGTACCACCATTTTTTCATTCCACATTTAGCCTAAGGCCATATTTATAAATATATATAAAAAAAAATTTAATTGGCAATTAAATCTTTTTTTGTCTCTTCGGCATCTGAGGCAATATAGACTTTTATATACTTCAAGTATTATAAATAAAAATGTCAACCCAAAAAATCTGGTGTGACAGCATATTACATTACTTTCTCTTTTCTATGCAAGTTAAGAGAAAGGTATATAATATGCTCTCAACCACATTAAATTATTATTACTTAAAAATAAAATGGGACCTTTTATTATTAATAATTATAGTATAAAGAGTATTTTGCCAACTACTTTTACACATTTTACCTCAGGCCACCAGGAGATATAGGATATAAATGAAATCTCTCCTTTGTCTATTTTGTATATAGCTAAAGAATATCTTTAAAAAATACTTTAATTTCATTATTCTCTAAATAACATAGAGCTAATTAATAATTTCAAACAATAGCATCAGGAACCTAATATTCTAATACTTTGCCTCAAGGCGATTTATATTTATACACCTCTGGAATCAGATCATTGTGTCATAGTATTTTCAATATAAAATTCGATATTGCATAAGCAATCTGAGCCATTGAAAATGAGACCCAAATTAGGATCTTCCCCTCTCTACCTCTGTTCGTTCAGATTCTTAAAAAGTGTGTTTCAGTCCGTGTAATCCGATATTTAATAATATGCCTAAGTTACGCATCGCTTTCTTATTCGTTTTTTTTTCTTTTTGTCTACTCTCTTTATCTCTCTGTTCTCTCTTGTTGTTGATGTTGTTGTCATGATGAGTGGTATGATTGGTCCATTATCTTTTGGGTGCTCAGGAAAAAAAGAGAAAGTAGGGTTTATTACTTGGTTTGTCATACTGTTTCCCCTTGTTATGAGACATGTCTTTATATTAGAAAATAAATTTTCTTTGAACTTTTCATATGCTTTAATCAAAAAAATAACTAAAGGAAAGGAATAATAATCTTGAAAAAATATTTTCATGGCTTTTGTTTCTTAAGCATCCTATCTATTCTAATCATTATTAATAAATAAATAAATAAATAAATTTATTTACGACCTGCTTAGAGGCATAAGCTCGGAAGCTAGGTCCAATTAAACACAAATACAAATTTACAAATTACATAACACAAAACAATAAACAAAACAAATAATAACATAAATAGAAATGTTGCTCATTAACAAATAACACGTTCAAACATTTCTATCGACAGATAAAAACATAATTAAAATTGGGCACAATAATCGATTGCAATTTCTCCCAAAAGCTCCAAACAAAATAAATACATTTTTCAATAAATTCAAAAATTAATTTTACTTTGGACCTTAATTAGAAACTAACCTTAAAATTTTGTTGAATAACCTTTGGTATCTATTAAATTCATTTATTCACTGACTAAAAATTATTTAGGCCTACTCTGGCTAAAATAAAAGAGTATCTATTAATTTATCCCTTGAATTTTAGTTTAAATGAATGTTTTTGGTTGTTTTTGAATTTTAAAAATAATCCATTTAATTTAAAAGTTAGGCCATAAAAACTTTTTTCATTAAAATTTTATTTTCTCCATTTTCTAATGTTTAATTTTTAATAAAAAAAAAATTGTGAATGATTTGTTATTAGATTATTTAGTAATTTATTTACAATATGATAAACTATTAATGGATCATGTAAAATTTGGGAATAATTCTATTTATTAATTTATATAAAAAATTGCTAGACATTGGATAGAATTTTTTAAATTTAAAAAATTATACCTGCACATTTCAAACTCCATGATATGCAGAAATCAATTAATGTTTGGTGGAAGCTTGACCACCCAAATCACCAACTCACTCAGGAACTTCACTAGAGCTGCTGCCTTTCTCAACCTTGGGTCGCGACCCAATATTGGGTCAAAGAGGGATTGGTGAAGTTGGGTCGCAAGACAAAAAGTTTCAGGAACTCTTCTCTAGAGCGATTGAAAAATTAAGTTTAGTGAATTGGCATTTTGGTTGCCTATCTTCCAGTAACCAAACACTAATTTCCGCAATAAGAATTATAATTAATATATGGAATAGTAGATTTTTATTTGGGATTGAAGGCGGGGGGAGGGGGGGGGGATAAAATTAAAAATTTTTTTTCTTGAATGGTCCACCTATTTTCATAGCAACCTCATAAATCTTTATAAAAAAATTTTCTAGCTCGTCATTTACCCTATAAGGTTTTTGTTTTTTATATCCAAGATTAATATATTTAACTTTGTAATGAAAATTACATGTTCCTAAATAAAAGAAAAATTGCTGAAGAATATATCGATCACTTTAACGATATAAAATAATATGGACAATGCAATGAACTTACCCTCTCTTAAACCATCCCTCACTCAAAGGGAGTTTAATAGTTGCTTAAGCCGGTCTGTATGTACTATTCGCCAATGGTATATATAAATAGAAACATAAACTGAGTACTAGTCTAATGTGTTATAGATACATCAATACATTTATCTGCGCTAATAAAAAGAACAAAAGCCTCCCTGACTCTCTATTAGATTACATTGCGCGTAGCTTTATGTTCCCAGCAATAGTTGTCCATCCCCTCAAAAATAAAACAAGTCATAACGATATACTATATTTTAGCAAAAGTCCAATTGACACCCTGCTTAGAAGTCGAGTTAAAAAAACGTTTTTATTGTAGTCAAGTTGAGTGAATTTTGTAGTGGCGAATGCGTCACTCTTTCCTCTTTTTTTTTGCGAAAGACGAGGTTTTATGGGATTGATGTTAGATATTGTATCAAATGAAAGATCTAAAGAATTGAGAGAGAATTTTATGATTTTATTTTGAACTTTTTATTTTTATTGAATTGATATTATCTTAGATACGCTCTACTATAGAATCAAAATAGTGGTATCTAAAAAAATAGATTTCTCTTCAATTCTAGATAGTCTTGGAAATTTTTTTAAATAAATTAAAAATTTAGTACCAGAATTTCTAATATAAACCAAGTCCTTGCCATCTTTATAATTATAAAAACAATTATTTAATTGAAAGGAAATCCCACAAGTTAAAATCTCTCAATTCCTTTAAAAAAGTATTTTTCTTTATCTTTCAAATCGAGGCATTTCTATAAACTTTTTCTATGAACTCAAATATTATTAAATTGATTAGTAGTCAGTTGCTGTTAGAAGCTGATAAAGGAATAAGAAGGTAGATTGCAACAAAAAAAGAATTCCTTGGATGCCAAAAGCCGAAAGATGACGTTTCGGACAAAATTTATTGATACATCTTCAGTCACTTATTGACTATTTGTGGCCAGACCCAAAGCTGTCATCAGTACATGATATAACAATGTATGATACATATATTCTTTTTCTTTTAAATGAGTGTCGAATTGTGACATGCGAGTATAATATAATAATATTATTAAATACAAAATTCTACTCCCGATTATTCAGGTGACGAATTGATGCTTTAACAAATTTGTTCACAAAAACCTGATTATTTTATATTTAAGCAGAGTCGCACGCTTTTGGGCCTCGAATCTTTTGAATAAAATCGGTTAAGTTCTAGTGAATTTTTTTAAAGTATTTTTCGGCATCAGAGGCCACTTAGACCTTATTTACTATTATTAGTAGCCAATATAATATAAGTAAAATTTTCTCGTTCAAGAAGGGAAGAGAACCTACTGACCTTGGTAAGGCGAAATCTCTTCCTCTACACCAATGGACCGGGCATAAATATTTTTAAATTCTATTTTTAATAATAAATCCATTTAATGGCAAATTTATTTTTTTTTTATTTATAAATATTGCCTCAGGCTAAATGTGGAATGAAAAAATTGGTTGAGTTCTCATATACTTCGAGTATTACAAAATATATATAGATACAAAAAATATGGTCTGTCGCATTACATTCTCTTGGCTAGCATGTAAAATATTGTTATCACACCAGATTTTTTCATGTGGAGATTCTAATCATAGATATTTCTTCAGATTCCTTGTCCATATTCAAATTTAGGAGTTGTATCTTAAAATCTCAAAAAAAATCTCGTAGAATTTTTTATGGGCATTTTTTATCAAATTTGTTAATCTATTCTATTCCGTTGATTTGCAAATTTATATTTTATTAAGCTATAAATTTGGATTGGGTTTCACAAATTTATTTCCCATAAAAATTTATTCACTAAATACTAAAATTAATAAAATAATAGTAAAACAAATCATAATAAATTAAATTTGTTTCTAAAATTTAAATATCTTTAAGGTAATATCTATAATATTTTTAAGATAGTAAAGATTCAAAGAAGGAAATGAAGAAAAAAGAAAAAGAAAAAGAAAAATTCATTGCTTCCACTTCCATATGTATGTTATTATTGACTTATCAAGTTTAGAATTTCCAGATATTTAACTCGGGTAAAATTCAGCTCCAATACATATAAATAAACTTAAACTTGAATACAGTTCAAAAATCCGGCCATGGTGATGGAAGTAGAAGGCAGATTACAGCAAATAAAAAAAGCCCTTGGATGCCAAAAGTCGAACGGAGACGTTTCGGACAAAATTTATTCGACCCCCCTCAGTCATTTATTTATATTATATAAATATAGGCCGTTTTTAATTATGCCCAAAGTTGTGATAAGTAATTCTTCATAATATACAACAATGCATGGGTACATGTATATTTTTCTTTTTTAATTAAAATAGACTCCCACGTCACCACATTCACGTACATAAAGAAAAATATACATGTACACATGCATTGTTGTATATTATGAAGAATTTTCTTATGACAACTTTGGGTATAATTAAAAATACCCTATATAATAAATTTTGTCCGAAACGCCTCCCTTCGCAGTCTACGTCTCTCACCATTTATTTATTGGTATTTA
The DNA here is from genome assembly GCA_010014785.2 of Anisolabis maritima. Taxonomy (NCBI): domain Eukaryota; kingdom Metazoa; phylum Arthropoda; class Insecta; order Dermaptera; family Anisolabididae; genus Anisolabis; species Anisolabis maritima. Next base: position 10,480 of record JAAAKE020154937.1, read on the forward strand.
AAATGGCAATCATTTTCTTAGAAGACTAAAAAAATTAATTAGACGACTTTTTATTTTTTTTGTTTGTTTATTTTACATAATTTAATTAATTAACTTTTGAAAATATTTGTTGTTTATATGCTCTTTCTAATTATACTCGTATTAGTCTCTTCTTTCTATCAAAGGAATTTTTTATTTTTAGAACTTTAACATATTATCTCTTTTTAACACTTGGCTCCACAAATGAGGATCTCATTTATCTCCGGTGGCTATCGCGCGGATTTTATTATTTTTTTTTCCAAAAATAAAAGGGGCGGGGGACACCACTCGAATGCCTCTCGTCCTTTCCACTTAAAGTCTGCCTATTTATGTTTAATCTTGAAATGCTTGGTTGCGTTCGTTATGCCGTAAAATTCTTGAAGAAGGGCGTTTGTTCTCTTGAAAGTAATCATAAGCGTATGGTGGGTTGTAAATCCCATGAGGCAATTGAATCGTGCTAGAATAAAACAAACCATTTTTTATTTTTCAGCTTTTAAAATAAAAAAAAAAAAGAGTAATTTAGGGGAAAGCTTGCCTCGCTTTTGTCTGAATGACGCATTCTGATATCCTATCTATAAAAATGGGATTGGCACTTTCAACATCAATATCTTATTTGCAAATATTACTATTTTATCAATAAAAGGTACACATTTATTGGAATATTAAACTATGTTGTAAAAAAAAAAATCAAATATTCAATTAAACCTAGATCAATATCAATATACAATTGGGCATTGTTGAGTTTAAAAAAACTTATTGGGCAGATTAAATTAATAAATTATTTATAGTAGAAAAGTGAGGAAAGCGCTCAGAAGTATTTATTTATTTTATTTCTGAAAAAAAGAAGCAAATATTAAACATATTGTATTTAAAAAAACAATGTTTTATTTAAAATAGGCTCATTAGCAAAATATATAATAGTTGATGAATTAATATTTCTATCTTTAAAAAACAATAAACCTACCTTTAAAGCTTTATTTCCTCTTTAACTCAATGAGGATTTTTTTTTATTCTTGCATTTTCTTTCCATTCAAATAGCTAGAAATAAAATTTTTACGAAATATTTTTAATTGTTTTTTATTTATTCATGATTGTCTTCAAGGATATTGGTAAATTAAAATCAATGAATTTAAAATTCATTCTCATATTTTTTTAGTTCTTTGTTAGTAAATAAACATGAGCTAAGTTTTGCCGAAGATAAAAATACTTTAGAAATGATCTTACAAAAGAGACGCAACATTAATGCTGATGAGTAGGCCTTTGCCCTTCTGCTTTACTTCGCAGGGGGGCCTGGGAATATCTGCTGAGACATTCCGGATGTGCACATGTATATGTATACACACGAATTTCTATATATATATTATGTGTCACTTCGAGGCCCAAACACTCACCCTGGACATTTCATGTTATTTTAAGCGGCTTACGTTTGTTGGTAATTAGTTTTTGTTTTGTTTTATCATTCTGAATTGAATAGCATTTAGCGATTAACATTTTAATTATTTTAAACACCACAACCGTTTTTTGTCCTTGCCTATATTTGCATATTGAAATTGTAATTTTTATCAATTTGATTGACGACTGTGACCCTTACCTGTAGTTTCTCCCTTTTGATGAGAGTATAATTAGCATAGTTTGCAAAATTTTTGTGATTCATGTTTGGCTGCTCTAAGATAGACAACCCATCTGACTATCTCACTAATGGTTTTTTCGATTAATTGCTACAGAGCTCAAATAGAATTGGATAATTATTAAATAAGCCTAGAAAATAACTGAGCATGCCTGGTAAATCGAAAAATCATTAGTAAGTTGTAAATTTGAGTTTTTTTTTTTTTTTTTTTTTTTTTTTTTGGGGGATTCTTTAATTTTTTTTTTTTTTTTTTTTTTTTTTAAATTAGGTTTTTTTCAATAAATTTTTTTTTTTAACAAATTTTT
>JAAAKE020154948.1:0-12428 GCA_010014785.2 Anisolabis maritima
GCGAAAAATTTTCACTGCAATAAAAAAATCCAAACCTTAGCATCTCGCGATCCAAAATCGTTCTTAAACAGATAAATATTCTGAAAGGCTTCCAAAAAATCTCTACTTCAATCTTTTTCACATGGTCAAGAATTTCAAAATTATTTAATTAAGGGTCTTAAGTTAGATAAGGAAGACACTTAATCAAAATGTAAAGAAAACTCATGAAATTCTTTTTAAAAAACCCCTTAAAATTTTTCTAGTATTCTTAGGGAAATTATGGGGTCAGAACGGTCCTCATAGCCACCATCTGAAAAAAATTTGCACTTGTGGCTAACTAATCTGAGCCCCTGTTAAAAATTAAATATTCTAAAATAATAGATTTCCAAAAATTAGTTTTTATAATATAGGCTATTTAAAGAAAATTAATTTATATGATAAATGATCTATTATATTAATATAACAAATAATAATTTTATAGGAAACCAATTTTAAAGAGCCACTTCGAATATTTTCTGAAGAAGAATTAGAAAAGATGAAACTAAGATATTACACTCCTGAAATTCATAGATCTGCCTTTATTCATCCTCGCTTTGCTGAGAAAGCTCTTTTACCAGTAAAAGAGAACAAAGAAGAGAAAGAATAAAATAAATAAATAAATAAACTTATATTAATTTTAAAGAAAAGGGAAATTGGGATTTTTATAGATTAAATTTTAATAAATTTTATTAAATTATTGCAATTATGAATTTTATTATTAAATGGAAATACAAATTTCATAATTAGTAAAATATCTGGTTAAAGAATTTATATATTATATTTTTTTATTTTATCCAAGTATTTGGTTCAAGACTGAAGTTTTATTTATACTTTTATAAATTTATTTAATTTTTTATTATATACTTTTAGACTTAAATATGAAATATTTTATAAATGTTGTCTTAAAGTGTCTAAATAAAATTTAGTTTGGTTAAAAAGATTTTTTTCTTTTAATCCACTTCCATTCTCCAATAAAAACATTTATCCATCTTGTTTTAAAAAATGCAATAGATGTCAAGACAGACAATATTTGTTTTAATTCAAATTTAAGATATTCCTTCTCAAGAGTGATGGATATAAAATATTTTTTCAAACAAAAGATTTTGATATATGTGTTTAATTATGTGGCTCTAATTTCGAGCTATTTTGATATGGTTTGAACTTTAAATCAAGTATCACTTCGACTCTTTGGATTTTGCCAAAACTTGAAGAGGTCTTCCTTTGAATGAAACCCTAATATAAAAATTTTGTTTTTCAATTCATCAAAAGGATTAAAAAATACTAAACTTAACTAAACTTTTCTATATATCAGATGTGGGCAACCATATGTATGACACGGGTCAGAATAAATTTTATATTTTGCCCGCGGACCACTACTTACTATGAACCGAAACATTTTGTGATTTTTTTTCTGAAATTATCTATATTAATATTAATAAAATACTATTATGAACGCTTGCTTGAATTAATTTTTCTTCAAAATGGAAGCATCTAGGAAGATGATTTTCCGTATAAAGCTCCTGAGAATGCCGCGTAACCAAAAAATAGACTCCATCCGCCAACTTCCAGGGTGGAAATTATATATATATAATGAGATTTGTGCAACGATGAATAGTGTTGACAGGCTCGATAATTTGATGACACTTGGCTACACACGTATAACATTAACGGTTTTATTCTTTCAAATTTTCGTTTTTGAAAATATTTATTTCTTTATTAATTTTTTCTAAAATCTCGCAGGCCTCAGCCCCCGGGAGCCTGGGGTGGCCCACCGTTGGTATATAGAATCCTTTGGATAAAAATATTTGATTTTTTTAAAAGTATTTTTCGGCATCTGAGGCCATTTAGACTCCGTCCTTATTTTTTATATTAATTTGTAACCAATTTAATATAAATAAATTTTTGTCGCCCAGGACGGGAAGCGAACTCTGTCCTTTGTTACGTGAAGCGAAACCTCTTCCTAGGCACCAAGAGGGACAGGGCAAAGATTAAAAGAAAGCATATTTAACTACTAAAATACAAATATCAATATATAAAACTTTTGTAGAAATTATTTATCCTTCTTGAAAAAAAAGAATTCAGAAGTCTGAGGGGAATAAATTAGACCGATCAGATTTTAGATTAAACTTTTTTACCGCTTATATTTTATTAAGTTTCCTTCGCCTCCCTCCCTCTACTTTTAAGCGTTTTACAGAAGGGTCAGAAAAAAAGGAATAAAAAATTTAATTCGTCTTTTCGGTCAAATTTCATAATTTGTTATATAATTTTAGGATAAAATATTATTAGATAATAAAACATGAATTGTATATATATGAAAATTAAGCTTATCTTTCTTACAAAATAATTTTAAAAATTTCCAAATTATCACAAAAATGAAAAGAAAATGTCCTAATTATTTGAAAGCAAAATTTGATTTTAAATATAAATAATTCACATATTTTTTTTGCACCTGGAATCTCGAAAAAAAAAAAAAAAAAGGAAAATTAAATTAGACTTGTGTCAGGAGTTTAGGAATAGGCCAAAATTTATATAGAAAAAATATTAATGAATGAAATTTAATTTTATATGTGAGATGAGATGGGGCTTCTAGGGTACCGAGAGCTCGTTCATGTTTTGATTCCATTGTAATAATGGGAGAAGAATTTAAAAACCGAAATAAGTCAAGTTTCCTGGCGATGTATATAAATAAATTTTAAAGCAAATTATTTATAAGGATATTGCATAAATTAGTTTATTATAAACACTAAACCAAGGTTTAAGGGAAAGGAGAAATAAGGACTTTTTTTTAAATTGTCGATAATAATTATATTTAATGAAATTTTATTAATTTTAAAATAAAAAATATACATGATTTACAGAATTAATATTATATAAATTTAATTTTATCTAAATTTTATTAAATTTTGGAATTAAAATTATATATTAATAAGGTAAGGTTGAAAGAATTTAGAGAATAAAACCAGCAAGTTCTTTAGTCTATTTTGCATCCTTATATACAAATATTTCGACAAAGATAGCGTTTATCATGATCAATAAAGAAGAGGAAGATAAAATGGCGTTATTTATTAGGAAGAAACGCCGAGCCCGATGGGTTCCTTCTCTTATTTTTATCGTTATTAGTCAAAGTTTATTCTCCTTTAATAGTAAATGTAATATTTATCGAAATATTAGCAAATAAAGGGGCACAAGGTGGACTTTAGAACATGCAAGGAAACTAAAATTGTGGAAAATGTCTATTTATTAAATGAGAGAGATAAATATAAAGTTAAAAAAATCATTAAATTGCTAAAAAAAAGATACTACCGCAAGCCAAAAGTTTGGATCTACTGGTTTTAATAATCGGGAGGTTAAATAAAAACCGTGATCTGCTCAAAATTCTCTAAAAAAAAAGTTAAATTAAAAAGTGAGACAATTGAGAGAAAAGATCAAATAAAAATCAACACTCATAACAAATCGGAAAAGAAAATGAATAAGACATTAAAAAATTTAGTCTGCTCTTATATGTCCATAAGAATTGCAATTTAACATTACCCTTATCGCATTATTTTAATTTTAATTTTGTTCCTTTTCTTTAGAGCATAGGTAAAGCTCTTGCTTCATGGGTCATTTAGTGATTGGCTTCCCATTCTGAGCAATAAAATTTATTTAAATAATTATAAAAGGAGTCTATATGACCTCAGATACAGAAGATGAATAAAAAATGAAATTATTATGTTTCATCCAAAAGTAGATAAGCCTATATTTGGGTTCACGAGATTATTACATATATATATTTAACCTGAGTGATTTTTGGCTTTTTTATCCTTTAGTTACAAAATTGAAAACATATTTTATTTTTAATTCTTTCTAGAAATATTAGTATTGTAGAAATGTTTACTTACTTTAAAATTGACAAATCAGTAATTTTGCTTAAAAGTCTGACTGGGTAAATGAAATGAATTAATGTGAATCAGTGGAAGTCAAAAAGCGATTCGAGTGGATACGATTAAAAGCAAAGCACATCGTAAATTAACTGCGCGAAGAATTCTGCTGTGTTTCAGATCCAAATACTTGTCAGAATCCGCTTTTTCAAATATGAACATAATTAAAAAACCAAATTACAAATGATCATTTGGGCGATTGTTTACCATTGGCCATTTCTTCCTGAGGATGATATTGTGAGGTCCAAACTAAACATTTCATTCATTTTTTTTTTAATTAAGCAGAATTTCTTGAAACTTGTTTTCATTAGTAGAGAAATAAAGATTTTATTCCAATATTAAAAAATTAACTGCATAATTGTGCGTCATCAGATATCATGTTGAGGGAATGTGATCTATATAAGAGAATAGATCGAAATAATTTAGTAAAAAAAACAAAATCGCATAGTAAAAATTCTAGTGTGACGGCCGCACATCACACAACTTTCTCTTACTTAAGGTAAAGAAAATGTGATATCCTGCCAGATTTTTTGCATCGGCCTACACAAAGAAGCCGATTCATAATTTTATATTAGCTTTTATTTATTATTTTTCGTTTAAGGGTATTTAATCAATTATCAATTATTTAAAAAATTAAATTTAATGAATTAAATTTTATTTGTTATCATAGAAATTTTTTAAAATTTAATTTATCCTCTTTTCGGCTGCAGAGGCCATTTAGAGTTTACAATTATTTATGTATAATTGATATTTAAATATCGTTGACTTCTGGCAGGCGTTCAACCGTCTTGTTCCTCGGGGCCACCCATCCGAGGTTCAGCGCTATTTGGCCTTGCTTGTCAACAAACATCTTGGTGGCTGTTGCTCTTCTCTCCGACCAGGTCTACTGGCTATTATAGGAATTAAAAATATTTAAATTTTGTTACCATGACGAGTTGTCCCATTTTTTCTATGGGATTCTTAAAATCTTAAATTGAGAGCACTACATTATTTTGAGGGTGGAAATGATTAATACATCTTTAAAATTATCTATTAATTATAAGTACAGTCAATTTAATAAAAATTGACCGAATGGTTTTGGAGAAATTCACCAAAAACTAAAAAAGCAAAAGAGCAAAGTGGGCCCCATACAATTTTAAGAGTTAATTTCAAAGATTTTCAAAGATCATCTAATAAATAAGTGATTCATGAATTTTAATCAAAATTGATAATCGTTAATTTTAAAAAAATCGAAAAAAAAAAAAACTAAAAAAGTACAACAGTAAAGTAGTAGTACTCTGCCCGATTTTATTGAAAAGCTTTGAGATGCATAAGGCGAGGGTATCTAGCTTAAATATAAAATTTCAGCCTCGTACATTTTTTCGTTTTTGAGAAATCTTGTTTAGACACACCCACACACAGATAGTCCATTTTGCGACATCCAGTTTTTTAGATTCGGGGGGACCTTAAAACGTGTATTTCCGTTGAAATCTCGACATCGATTTTTTAGCAATACTTTTTCTCACTATTTATTTATATATTTCATATATTTCTAGAGAAAGTAAATATTGAATAACTTAGGCATTAAGTTTCTCTAAACATTTATCAAATTTACTATTAACGAATAAATACAATTAAGGACGCTCCAATTGGAGCTTTGTCCCCCCCAGCCCTTGGGTGTGTAAAGTACGCCACTGATGTTACTATATTACTACTATAGTTATATCATACATTTGTACAGATAGAGTACAGAAAAGTTACAACTAAAAATGGATTAATTTCTAAAAAATATAAATCCCATAATTAGAATTAATTAAATATCAACTTGAACTTACTTACCCCATTCCTTTTTCTTTCGATTATGTTATCTCCTTTATTTTTACTATCTTTTTCAATTTTCCAACTTAACATATCCTTTTTTCGATAAAACAAATCGAAACTCATCCTGAAACAAAGGAAAGAAAAACAAAATCATTAATTAAAGACATAACAAAAGCCTTTAGAACTTAAATATTAAATTTTGATTGAACTACTGAAAATTTCCACATCATCTGATCTGATTCATCCTGGAATGGACAAAGAATTTATAGTCTAGGTATCACTTTTTTTAGGGATTCATTTGTCTACAAATTAGGAGTAGCTTGTCCATTTTAGGGTGAAACAGTATATAAAGAAATAAAGAAGAAAATTGCAAATGAGGACAGTCAACAGTCTCACCTGACGCTCTCATTCTTTCAAATTCACTCGCTCTCTCTCTCGCTCGCAAGAAGGGCTTCTCTCATACCAGGTCCAGATTCAAACACAGTCAAACCAGACACAAACTACAGTTCTGAAACAGTCAAATAGTATAGATAATAAAAAATTATTTTTAAAAATATCTATTCGATTAATTCAAATATCAGAACTTATTGAATAACAAAAACATACTTGAGAAGAATAGAAGATCCGTTTCTTTCATGACCAACTCTATCTTGGAAATGAATGTCGGGATGTACGATTTGGAAAAAAATTACTTAAAGGAATTATTTTTAATTTTAATTATTTATTAACATTATTAATTTTTCAAAATTTCTTTAATTTTTCATTTAATATAAACACACAAAACACACAGCATTAGTTTTCCATTATACTAACTTAGTGAGAGAGTTACAAACACACCATTATTTTGACATTTTTAAAGCTAATGAAATATCATTTCAACATACAAACCTCTCTCACTTGTACATTCTTTATTCACAGTTCAATAACAATTATAAACACGCAAATATATTTTTTTTAATAAATTTTTTCATCAAATTGTCGCAATCTTTTCATTCTTATTTAAAGGCTAGACTTTGCCATTCTTAGACACACAATTCTCATGTACATTTACATTTTAGATAGTAAAAAAAAATTAGATATATAACATGAATTTTTTTTTCGTTAAGTGTGCCTATATTAATAGCCTAATCTAGACTAAGTTTAGTTTGTACCATTTATTAAGGGTTTCAACTTTATAATATTTTTAAAGTATATGGAATACTCTAATCTAATCTACCACACATCGTGACTTAATTTACTGGCTTTAGAAATAGATTAAAAACTTAAACATTTATTTGACTGAAAAGAAGAGAAAAAAAGAGAGATCGTTGTAGAGCCGGAACCGTTAAATTTTAATTTTCTAAAAAATTTGGCTAACTAATTTAATAGATATGATGATTTAATTAATAAAAAATCATTTTAAGATATTCTTGACTTTAATTTTACTAATTTTCTAACCTAAAATTTTGTGGGATTAAATGGCTAGGAAATGTTAATTATAATATAAAGAGAAAATAAGTTTTATTCCAAGAACAGATTTTATCCGTCAAACAGATGCATAAAACTTTTATTGTTAAAAAACATGATGCATATGCAAGTGAGTCAAAAGTTTTCTATCTGTTCTTGGAGCAAAACGTGGATGAATCAAATTTAAACTGGCTTTTATTTTTAATTACAATTTTATTTAAAAAAAAGGAAAAAATTTCTTTTTCCGGCATAATTTCAACTTTTTCTATAATTTTTCATGCAGATGAAAAATTTTTTAGTGTCAAATAAGAAAGACATGTCTTTAGCCAGATACAAGAAACACAATATTATTCATCATAGTCAGCACTGCTTATTGACCTTTTGCCCAAACCCCCCCCCCCCCTAATTATGCTTTTGGATGAGACTTTCCACTTTAAAGTTTAAGAAAGCTAGAAAGCAAGAACTGCAATGACGATGAGAAGAATGTCGGCATTGCTTGCATCTGGTTAGTCTTAATTATAACAGGTGAATAAAAAACTTTATATCCACATTAAAAAATTCATAGAAAAAAAATTTTTTTATTTTAAAATAAAAAATTCTGATTAAATTTTATCGAAAAAAAAAAACGGGGAAATAAATAAATGAATTCTTAATTCTGTAAAATTTTAACGGAAATAATTATTAGAAAATGGGCCTTTAAATAAATATTACTAAAATTTAAAAATAATTTTGAGATCACATTCAATATCTTAATTAAATAAAACCATCCCTCTTAACCTTATGAAAAGTACCCAAAAATCATTCAATTTCTCATAATAGAATTTTTTTCTATTTAGAGAAATTTTTTTTTTAAATTTCATGTCAAAAATTTGAAATACAAAAAAAAATTATCAATTGAAAAATATGAGCTTCATTTAATGATGACCTAGTAATTTTTACAATTGATAATATAATATAAGAATACATAAATCAAATAGATATATGACATGAAATTTGCAAAACATATATGACTTTCTTTATCAATGGTATCATAAATAAATAAATAAATAAAAAAAGGAAATATTTCATCTTATATATACAAAGATCTTAACCTGTTTTAATTAGGCTAATTATTATATTGATCATATATATAATTTAGAGAAAAAGCGAGTTTTTTTGACGATGATATATACATATGAATATCTATACATATTATGTTGATTTATTCAGTCTTAATAGTTTTTTATAATTTGAGAAGCGTTTCTTTAGACACCTCTCGTACTCTTGAGTTGTTCTTGGGAATATTTTCTATTGGCACTTGGCTAAAATGCAAGAAGAATTTTTTTATGTCATAAAGTTCTGATATTAAAATTTTATTTTACAAATAAATAAACCTATACCACATTCAATCAAAATCATATAATCATCAACTAACGCGCTTCTTAACTATCACTCCATCAAACGCCATCACTTACATTCAATTCCTTCACACATTAATATATTGCACACAGGAAAGGGAGGGGATTCAAGGGAAGATTAAGAATATATAGAGAAGTGAAGATCAGAATGGCTAATAACCTATTTCTCTTTATCAAAATCAATTAATCCATCATACCGATTAAAATAAGAAAAATAAAATATTTCTAAAGCCAGTAATTAAACAATAAGTGAAACTAAAAAATAATAATATTAAAACATTTCAAACAAAATTTAATAGATATATTTAGAGGTTGATATTTTTTATATATGGTGGCCTTTTAGGAGGTTCTCAAAGAAATCCTATAAAATTAATGAGATTTAGAAAACCGTTTAATATTTGGTATTATTATTATTTTTTAATCTAGAGCCTCAATTAGGTTATTAGCTATTTAATTACAAGAATTGATTTTTTAGTCATTGATTTAAGTAAGGCATATTAGTTGAATATCAAATGGGAATCTCCTTGAAAAACAATATCTCCTTTTTAGCAGCATTTTTATGAAATATTGTACTATTATCATTTTAAGATTCCCAGAGCACATTCTTTTACTTCAAAAGCTCAACAATGTCAAATTTCCTTAATTCAACATTAATTAACATATAAATACGATCATCACCCATGACCAATAGACCTAGACCTGAACTACAAATAGTAATAGTGTTTAAATAAAATTATATTTATATATACATATAAATTTATATATATATACAAAGAGAGGCATCTTTATATATATCTATATAAATATCTATATTTATATAGTTAATTTGTATCTATATTTGATATATTAAAGGCAATTTTACTATCCAGATAATCAAAATAAAAATTTAGATTATTTTTAAAGTAATATGAAAAAATTCTATATCTAATAATTATATTAAATAAAATTTATTTGTATCTATGTACAATAAATATGAAGAGATTGATGTTTTTAAAGAATGATGATTATCTGGATAATTAAACTAGTCAAACTCAAACACACACCAAAAAGAAGCAAACATTCCATGATTAAATTATAATAGAGAATAAGGCATTTTTGAGGAGCGAATCGATTCGTTCAGATCAGATTCATTCGTTTGTTCATTTACTCACATTCAAAGAAAGAGTTCTAAATTAAATTTAGAACAGTTTTTTTTTTTTTTTTTTTTGAAAAATGTCATTAGACTAATAGCATTCTCAGGATAGAATAAACAAGTTCAATAGTTTAATCGATAATTTTAATATATTTAACAAAATGAAATATTTATAGAAGATAAACTACTATTGAAGTTTTTAAGATAAACAAGAGCAAATAAACAAGTTTTAAGTGATATAAAAATTTATTTGTTTATAGAATAATTATTTTATTATTATTCCAAAAATAATTTTTATCCAAAAAACTTTCAATTTTAGTTTATTATTTTATGAAATAATATATAATAAAAAAAGAGTTTGTTCAAATGTCTTACAAATATTTAAAATATTATATAAGTATTAATTATTTATTAATACTTTTAATACTATGAAAATTAAAGTCCAAAGGACAATATAAATTTAAAGGAAATTTGAAATATAAAATAAATGTATTTAAGAGTCAACAAATAAGCTTAAAATTAGAAAATTAGACTCAATCATTTCAAGACACATTCAGCACTCAAACCAACACAAGCAAACAAATAATCAAACAATCAGATCTCAAACAAATTTTTTTAAATAAATCATTTAGGCGAAATATCCCCGGGTTGAATAGGATGAGAGTAAAGGTTAGGCGGAGAAATGGATGACGAATAAGTAAAAATGACAGCCCTCGGTAATTCCGTGGATCAATCATACTTAAGAAAACTTTCTTTAGTGGGTCGCTGGGGCCAAGAGCCAGGTTGTGGGGGGTTATTTGCTCCAGCTGCCTGTGCTTGAGAAGCATCTCCTGTACCAGTTGCTCCACTTCCCGCACCCTGACTCATCCAGCTTAAAAAACCAGCACCTGGAGCTTGCCCTTGACTTGGTTGACCACCACCTTGTCCACCTGGAGGTGGATTAAATCCTGCAGGACCTGTACCCTGTCCAAATTGAGGACCTTCCCCTGTCGGTCCTTGTCCTGAACTCCCCTGTAAATTTCCAATTAAACCCCACCCAGCTTGATTTAAAGCAGCAGCAACTAAAGCTGGGTTCATAGGAAGTGCTCCTAAATTCAAAGTGCTCATTCCTAATGGGTTGCTCATATTTTGAGCTCCTGTAGCTCCAGTGGTTTGCCCAGTAATACCTAAAGCTTGAAGATTAGGCATATCGAGATTTCCTCTAGTGCCTCCTGGCTGTCCAGGCCATCCTCCAGCTGCAGCAGCACTACCAGGACCTCCAGGATTTGGTCCAATTCCACCTGCTCCCCCTGCACCCGTTCCGGCCCCAGGTCCCCCACCTCCAGCATGATGATGTTGATGGTGGAAATGGTGATGGTGATGACCCCCACCTGGCGGTTGATTGCCACTACCTCCTCCAAAAGGGCCTAATAGGTTTTTTGGTTCGCGTGTATTTCCGCCTGGACCTCTACCTCCTCCAAAACCTCCACCACCTTGATGATGGTTATGGTGATGTCCACCCACTCCTCCTAAACCTCCCATTCCATAAGACCTACCGTTGGGATCTGTCTTGGGGGCAGCGTTGCTCACATGAACGGATACTCCTTTGATGATATGATCTTCTCCACAAAGACCTTGTGCAATTTCAGGATCGAGGAACGTCACAAATGCAAAAGCTCGAAATGGTTTAGGGATGAACACATCGGTAACTTCTCCATACTTGCTAAAATATTCTCGGAGATCTTCAGATTGCATATCTTCAGTACAACGACCAACAAATACCTTACATGGAACTTGTATTTGTCCTTCCTAGAAAATGCAATAGAAATTTAGAAAATTAAACGCCTTCAATTTTTTTTTTAAAGTCTTTTCAGCATTTGAGGCCATATATAGAGTTTAAACAATTATAAATATAGGAAGAGTTCAAGGAGAATAAAACCAGCGTTTATTTTCACTCTCTCACCACCTCAATTTAATGCAGATATTTCGGTCATTCTACAGTAACCATCCTCATTGCAGATAAGAGATATATTGGGAGAGGTTGTCCTATGAATAAAATAAAATAAATAATCACGTTCAACTTTTTTGTGCATGGACATTAAGTGTGGTGAATTATATGATCGATCACGCACACTATCTTGAATCGAATCAATTCGAATTAATTTCCTATACTGGATGGTTGCTTAAATTCCTGTTTAAATATCCAGCTAACGCCTAAACAACGGAACAATTAGAAATATATTTTAATAACGATACAGATTATCCAGGCTTATTGGAATCCACTTGATTTAAATAAATTTTCTGCCTGGGATCTGAACCCTAAATATTTAAAAAATTAAATTAAATTAAAAAAATGGATACAATTAAATTTTTTAAAAGTTTTATGAAAATCTATTAATTTTTTAAATATTCTTCGTTAAACGATTGACGATGATCGTTTAAGACAGGACTGACCAATCCGCGGTTATATTCATTATTACGAATTATATTTTTTACCATGATTTATCAAGTATCATAAATATATATATTTAAATATATCTTTTAAATAGTATCGAAAAAAAATCAAGATGTATTAGTTGTAGCTTATTTTATTTAAATTTATTTGTTAAAGAAATTTGGTGGCTGAGGGAAACAGTTATTCTTGGGAGAAGGCAGGTTAAGCCAAAATAAAAGCCTCTATATGCTTCTCGATCTTGGAGTCGTTTCGAGACAAATTTATTGTCTCATCCTCAGTTC
>JAAAKE020154959.1:0-12428 GCA_010014785.2 Anisolabis maritima
CGCAAAATAATTTTAAGATTTCAATTGAGAGATGGGAGGCCAGACGATCTATACATCCGTACCTGGGCTAGCTCTCTTTGCGCCAATCTCTCTCCGAAAAAATATAAATTTTTTGTTTGCCATTGCCTCAAATCACTTTAAAGATAACCTAGATGTAAAATTACTTTATTTTATAGATTCATTTGTAAAGTATGATTATTATTTTAATGGTATGGAAAAATAATAAATCTGATGTGACTAAAAGCACTTCAGACTTGACATCAGATTTTTTCATTTGGCCCCTAAGTAGACGTTTAATGCCAATTTAATAACAATTCTCGATTTCGTTAGATTAGTTTAAGAAACACAGCGGTTACTCCCACCGTTTGCACGAAGAACGACAAAAGCCTACAAGATTAAAGTGTGTCCCAAACAATAAATAGTTGATATATGAATTTTAAATAAAATTTTTAAAGCAAATTTTTATAAAATTCTTTCATCTTTCATCAAAATAAATTTTAATTTAAATGGGAATTGGTGCGGGAGTAAACTCCTGCTAAAGTATTTAATGTAAAATGATCCACCCAATGATAAAAAAAATATCAAATATAGAAGGGATACGATTTTATGGCAAAAAATTTAAAAAAAAAAAATCTCTCCTTTGAGAATCGATCTTGGTCCTTCTCGTTTTGAAAGGAGATATTTTAACCATTCAACCAATTGAATATTAATTTATTATCTCAAATTTAGAATACAAGAAAAACTAGGTTCGCTCTCTCTTTTCCTCTCATTTGATTTGATTTTTTTTAATAATCACTAATGGCTGATCTAATAATTATTTGCTTATTTAAATAAATATAATATTTTTTTTTACCAGTGAGAAATCAAAAACAAAAATAAATACTTTTTTTAGTTTTTTTAAAATTAATTTCTTCTTTATTTTTATTTAAAAAAAAATTTTTAGGTAAAATGATTTTTAAAAAATTATATACAGCAAGAGAGTATAAGGTGACCTTGATTGAGGGAGAGAGAGTGGCCTTTTGTCGGTGTGAAGCAAGAGAGATAAAAATAGCAAAATGGGCGGAGCGAGAGGGAAAGAAAATATTGTTGAAATTAAATAATAATAATATATTATTCCTATGAAGAAATATTTTCCAAAGGGCTAAATTAAAATTTCTAAAACATATGATACATCATTTCAATGCAAATTTTCACGTAGATTAAGAATCCGTAGTTAAAATTTCGATATCTCAACTAGTTTTGGATCTATTGATAAAAATCATAAAAATATTAGATTCTAAATTAAAGAACTTTCATTATTATATTATATATGTATTTCATGCAGATTTTTATCCTGATTAGAAATAAATAATTCCCATTTTTATATCATAATTATTTTTTAAGAAATTAATTAAAAACCATAAAAAAATTTGGATGCCTCATTATCATTAGAAAATAAACTTATATGACATATGATACATCTAATCGATGTAGAATTTTATGCTAATTAAGAAGCACTTTTCATTATTTTTATATCTAATAATTATATGAAAACCAAAATGAATAAATTCACCTGTCAAATAAACGTTAAAATTCGACTTTTCTTTAATTAGATACATTTTATGACCAAAACACGATTGTTCTAGATAGAATATTTAATTTCCTATTAAATTCAATCAATATCAACCACTAAATATATTTATTTAATTAAAAAAAACGAATAAAGAAGAAAAGATTATTAAAAATTGAAAGCGCAAAATTCAAAATTTGAAATTGTCGGTGTCACTAATAAAGATGTCTTTAAAATTGGGGGATTTTAACCAAAATTTTTTTTTACATTTATGATTGAATGAAAGAGGGTGTTCTGTTTTTTCATACGAATTCGTCGACAAATAAGAGAGATAAACGTAAAACAATTTCAAGATTTCGATTGCATGATGAAAGGCCAGGCGATCTCTACATCCGTACCTCGCCTAGTTCTCGATGCGCTGATTTCATTTCGAAAAAAAAAATCTGCAATTCTTTATGAATTATTTTCTTTGTAATTTTTCGTAAATTTTTTTCTTATTATCAGAAATTTTATATACTTTTATTTAACTTAATTAAGATAAAATATACAAACACAATAAATCTCTTATAAAACACATTACAATACATTCTCTTGACTAATCAGGTAAGAGAAAGTTATGTGATGTGCTTTTTTATTTTTTATTATAAACCCTCTTATAAAGTCTCATGGCTTCCTGGATTCAATAATTTATTCCAAAGCTGTGATGTGCTTTTACACCATATTTATTGTGTTTGTATATTTTTTCTTAATTCATTTCAATAAAAGTATATACAATTCCTGATAATAAGAAAAAAATTTACGAAAAATTACGTTATATCATTGGATTCTCTATTCAATGAAGGATAAACGTGCATAGTTTCGTTAGGGCACATCGCTTTGTATAGTAGATATAAATGCCCTTAAAGGCTGGTTTTTATTTTTTTTTTACTCCCTCTGACGGGTGGTACCCCATTAAACGACATATCATTGGATTCAGAATTCAATAACGAATATTCCTGCAAATTTTCATTAAGGCAGATCATCTACTTTAGGAGTTATTAATTAATTAAAATTCTTGCTCGTGGTGAGACATTTGTTTCTATTCATTTTTATTTATTTCTTTGATTAATTTATTATTTTTCTCTATATTATTACATTCCCCATCTCATACTCTTTATTCCTACAAAATTATAATAACTATAATAACGGAGATATTAATTATTTATTCTAAATTAATTTTCCGTCTGTTTTTACTCATGGCTAGCAATGCGACGTTGCCATTTAGAAATCGGCCGATATCTTCACCGTGCTCAAAAGGGATACTATATGTAATATATCATTTAATTTTATATACACTTATTTAAATTAGATTAATAATATACCACCACAATTAGATATAATGTTTTCCTAAAAAAAGTGTATTTTAAAAAAAATAAATTAACAAAATATAAATAATATTTTATTAATATAGTTTAATAAGAGTATATAAAATTAAATGTTCGCACTGTGATGCGAGGTAGGGATAAATAGAAAATCTTAAAATTGTGTTGCGTATATCTCTCTTATTTCTGAGCAAAAATCTCAAATTCATTGAATCATAAATGTATACAAAATATTTAGTTAAAATACAGCCATTTTAAGGTTACCTTTATAATGATTCCGACAATTTCAAATTTTGAATTTTGCGCTCTCAATTTTTTTGATAATTTTTCTTTATTCGTTGTTTTTTTATTAAACAAATATATTACAAATATAATACTATAACTAAAACATTCCTTTTTGGTCATAAAATTTACATAATTAATGAAAAGTTAATTTGTTTGACACGTGAATTTATTCATTTTGGTTTTCACCAAATTATTAAAAAACTATGAAAGGTAAAAAAACATAATGAAGAGTGTGCTTCTTAATCAGCATAAAAAATTGTGTTGTAAATGTCTTATAAGCCATATAAGTTTGTTGGTTAATGATTACTAGGCTTTCAAATTATTTATACGAATCAATAATTCCCATTTTTACATCTTAATTACTGAAAAAATAATTAAGATGTAAAAATGAGAATTATTGACTCGTAATTACCATAAAATTCCGCGTTGAATAGATGTATCATATATCATATAAGTTTGTTGGTTAATGATAACTAGAGTTTCAAATTTTTTTATGGTTTTTATATAACTTAAAAAATAGTCGAGAAAGAAAAATAAGGATTATATAATAGATTCGTAATCCCCATAAAATTCTGCGTCGAATACATATATCATTTATCTACTAAGCACTTTAATTTACTATCTAATATTTTTTTCAGTAAATCACAAACTATTACATTTATTATTAAACACAGATATTTCAATTTTGTCTATGGACTCTTAATCTTTTTGCAGTGAAATGATATCTCATATGTCTAGTTATAATAAAGTTATGTGATGGGCTTTTAGATTTTTAAAATACTAATAGATGAGAAAAACATTTCGTGCCGAAGCTGTCGACTTAGCAAAATAAAAACATTTACAAAGATCAAACTAGAGATTTAATGATCTTAGTTGGGTTGTAGTTGTATTGTATCGGTGAAAGAAGGGCCTTAGGTACATATAAAGAGTGGAAAGAATGTTTTTAACTCTCCACATGCGTCAGACAATACGAGGGTTGATTTGAAATAGATCAAATTTCAAAATGGGAAAAATTTAATTAAGTTCGGAATATATTTATTATATGACCCCGTCATATACTTTTTTCCAAGGAACCTCAAAATCTTGCAAGCACCCACAGGAGAGTTCTTTAGTGAGAGGTTTCTCATAAAGAATTAGAAAAACTATCTCACTGATCCATACTTGGAGAAATGTACTAGTATTAAGATGCAAGCCCCCACTCAAAAGTACCGGTTGATAATAAATTTGATTAATAGTAAATTTACCTCAAAAAATATAATTATTTAAAAAGCTTCTAAACAATAGTTGCATTTGAAGAAAGAGAGTATTTCTAAGCTATAAACGTGTAAACAATTTTATTTGGAATTTTTATGATTGCATGAAATTTTTAATAAACATTTTATTAAATAGACAATATTTATAACAATAATAATAGATAATTGATTATTTTATCTAAAAATAGAATATTTATAAAATATTTTTAATATATGTTATTTTTGTTTCTGATTTTTATCTCATTATATCATACAGAATATCTAGATATTTGTATACTTTTAAATAGAAATTAACTAGAGATATAATTTTAACTCAATTGTATTTTGATATCTATTTATTTTTTTTAAAGGTCACCCTAACATTGACCCATATTTGAAATATGGGTCAAATGATTTTCCTGAATTAAAGATATAGATAGGTAAACGAGTATATATAATACAATGTCTCCAAAAATTAAATAAATTGAAGGAAATCATTGTTAAATTGTCCGTATTTCCGAAACAACGATACAATAACGACAAATAATTTTATTTCAATGAACAATGAACGGAAAAATTTAATTATATACTCTATATAAATAAAAAGATGTATAGAGAGCGCCTTATTTGTAACTGCATCGCTAAAGTGCAAAAATGTATTTAGGATATCTTGTATTTATTTTATTTTTTAAGAAAATTATCTGTGAAGAAAATTTGATATTCGAAGAGGATGACGATCGAAATTCAATAGTAATTATTGCGCAAACTACAACAATACCTCCAGAATTAGGCAAGTACTTCTCTAATAAATTAATAAAGAATTAGAATCTTTATTTGGTCAAAGGTGCCTTTGTCAAAATAGACAAGATATTTACCAATTGCCAAATTTTTTGTCTGGTCTTTTTTTTTATTTATTTTGCCAATTAGATTGAAATTAGCCAAATTTAAAGTCTAAAGTGACCCCTGAGATACATTGGATCCAATGAAAGTGTATATATACACTGAGGTTCCTTTCCAAAACTTAATCTGTGTACACTACACTTTCCATTCGAACTTTTCTCTATCATTGTTCACTTCAGTCAAGGGTACATTTGGGACAGATGGCATCTTTCCTTCGTTTAGAGGAAAATTTAGGACAAATAAACTGTCACATGACATAGAGAGCAGATGAATTGGACTTAGACTTAATGTAGACATGACATCAAATCTACTAGGCAAGGCTGCTATATTCAATAGCATTTGGTGGCGTTATCGAGAAAAACCCGAGTAACCTAAGTAACTTTTTATCTCTAAGTTGTATGTGCATTGTTTCATTGGAGCTAATGTATCTCATTAAATGCCAATTATTAAGATAAAAATGCATTTATTTATTAGATCCTCGTTCATTTCCTCGATGCCAATGCAAACCGAAGGGCTATTGTAATAAGCCCCAGCATCCCAGTTCATATGGAGATGGATCTATAGACATCAGGATTATTAATAATGTAAGTTTATCTTTTTATTGAAATCTTTTATAAAAATGACCCTTGCTACAAAAAGTTATTTCATTTGAAATAACTTTAATAAGAGTGGAAAAAAGTAAATAATTAAATCTTCTTTCTATTTAATAAAATGCCAAATATATCGAAACGACCGTAATTATAGATAGGCTAGTCACCAAAATTTTAGGCTTATTTATAGAAATTATCCGGTAATAAATGACATTATAGGAGAAATATCCGAGAAAAAGTGGAATTTGAAAAAAAAATGGGAAAATTCAAACAAGTAAAAAACAAAAAAGTTATATTCAGGCTAAGACAAGAAGATATCTCGAGGCCTTGAAACTAAAATCTTTGAAGGTCAGTGCATAAAAGTTGCGTAGCCCTCCTTCGGCTATGCATCTCATCAGAGGGATTCGCCCTCTCGACACCCCATATTGCACTTTACATTATAAATTTTTTTGCTTGCCAAATTTGTCTTAACATATAAAATGATTTTGTTTTTTCAAGTTTTAAATGTTAAAAACCACAAATAAATAAAAAATGAAATTTTTTGGCCAAATATAAAGTAATGAACCAAATCAAGTGAATATGGTCTCATTCGATCATCCATAAAATTATAAATGTTTTAAGCCAAGACAAGGATAGGACTATTACATCAAGAGATATTTCACTTTTAATAAAAGCTCCAGATCAAAACGATTTTAAATATATTAGATTTGTTTTGAAGGAGGGAGACTATTTAAATTAATTTGGCTCCCATTTAATTTAAATAAATATGGATGGAGTTTAAATGTTCTCAGATGATAAAAAAGACTTAAAAAAAAAAAGCGTTAAAATGGAATAACTAAGTCTTATTTAGGCCTCAAGAGCATGGAAAAAATTGCCCATTTACTATTGAAATTACTCTCATTTACTCTTCAGTGGCTTTAGGGAAAATCAATGTGTTCTAAATCCAAACTAATGAGAACAAAAAGGGACTTACTACTCTGACATTTTAAATGCTTATGAGTAGTTTATGACTTTTCTTTTGAGGTTAAAAACCATAATTTTTCGACTGTTCTAGGACTTCACATTCACTTATCATTCAATTTTTTTTCAGCCCACTCCAAGTTCTCCTTGTCATCATGGATATGTTTATTGTTGCTATCATTCTCAAAAAATAGAAAATTGTGGAAATAGAAATCCATTATTTTATCCCCAGCATCCCTTAGAATCAAGCCAGGTAAACTTTAAACTAATTAATATAATTATTTTTATTTCTAATTAAATTGCTCATAGAATCCCTGAAATCAGGCTTGTCGTAAGGAATAATAATTTTTAAATTATTTAAAAAAATTTATCCTTAAATTCGATAATTCTTGATCCCGGGTGGGGGGGCTAAAAAAAGGGCCAATATGGAAAGAGCCAAGGCCAGGAAGGGAAGGCAACCTTAAAGATCTGAACGGACCAAACTACCTATATCACTTTGATTTCATATGCAAGAACCCAAGCATTGACCAGTGACTTTTTATATGAAATACATTTTATTGTTATTAATTTTTTTTTCCTTTATAAAAGTTCCAGGAGAGAGGGGCATAAATGTCTTGTATTTACTATGGTTGCCCAAAATTATTATATTAATATTATTATCTAAATTTAATTTTTCTAATTCAACTATTTTTATTTTTCAGACTTATTTCGGAGAATTTCCTTGGAATGCTGTCTTATTAGCCGTGGGATCCAACGTTTATGTTGGCGGTGGTGTTATTTTAGATCGTTCTCATATAATTACAGCTGCACATAAAATTCAATCTTATATGTATATATATTTATTAATTATTGATACAAATTCAACATATTATTAAAAATTTTTTGTTTCATAGACATGGAGTGGGGTTAAAAGTTCGTCTTGGCGAATGGGATGCTTCAGCCAATAATGAACCATATCCTTATCAAGAATATGGGATTTCTAAAATAGCGATTCACCCTAATTTTGATTCGTCAAATTTACGTAATGATATAGCTATTATAACACTGAGTGAACCTATTGATTTCGAACATTCCCCACATATTACTCCTGCTTGTTTACCTAAGAGTTATTCAGATTTAAGCGAACATAGGTAAGTTAAAATAAATAAGAGAGGGTTGCTACACTTAGCACAGATATTTAAAAAATATCATACCCAATCAATCTTGCAGATATGAATTATATATTAAGTCATATAGTGATTCGTTTACAATCTTAATGAAAAATCTCCACATATTTCAAATGAACCATATTAGTAAGAAAACGGATGGTTGTAGAGATTTTTGAAAGTGATCGGAGGTAGGCAGCCAACAAATTAATACTATTTATTCTCGTCGACGTTTCTATAGTAACATTACGAGGGTTGCCTTTTATATTTCGGGATTTGAGATCAAAAATAAATGTTTTTGACGGCCAAATTTTCATGCAATATTGAATGTATGCTGGTCCCACTAATGCCCATGGATACCTAAATCTCACGATAAGTCACATGATGACTTGTAGTATCAGTTCACGCACACCATCAATGTTTTCCTGAACAACAACCGATTTTTGACATCCTTCATGAAATTCGACCTTAACCGAACTACGATCCTGATTGAAGTCGGCAAACCATCGATAAATAGTAGTCCTTGATGGTGCTTCATCGCCAAAAGTCGAATGAAGTTCATCGATGCACTGTTGTTGGGTTAATCCACGTCTAAAATTTTCAAAAATAATCGCTCGAAAATGTTCAAGATTTAATTCCATTTTTAGCCTAGATGATTTCAAGTTATTGTAAACTACACAAATAGCGCTCGTATGTCAATACGTTATGAGTAGGTATACCATCAAAAATGTAAACTTTACTATAGAAGCGTCAGCAGCACTAATTTAGCGCAATTTCGAAATATAAAATGCAACCCTCGTATTTTCGTCCTGATGAAGGGCGCGATACGCGTTCGAAACGTCGACGAGAATAAATAGTATTATTTTGTTGGCCGCCTACCTCAGTTCACTTTCATAAACCATATTAGCCAATATTCCAAAAAATATTCTTTAATCACAAGATTAATATAATCTCAATTTTTAAGACAAAGAATCAAGAGAAACAAGAGATCGTCAAAGAATTTACAATAATTGAAATTTGATTATCTCTAAAAAGAATATTTCATAATACAAAGAATTTTATATTTACCAATTTTTGAATAATTTTTGTAGTTGTTGGGTCTCCGGCTGGGGCAAAGATGCTTTCGGCAATGAAGGAAACTATCAAAGAATTGAGAAAAAAGTAGAAATAAATGTATTAAATGGCGCTGAATGTCAAACAAAGCTAAGAACTACAAGACTTGGACCCCATTTCGTTTTTGATAGCAAGAGTTTTATTTGTGCCGGAGGAGAAATAGGCAAAGACGCCTGTACTGTAAGTAGTTTACTGAGAAGAAATTCTACCTATAATTAGTGAAGAATATTAGGAATTTTTAAAGGTCACTTGTGAAAATGATATTTTATTTTAAAATATTTTATATTAAATATATTATCTATATTATATTCAACACAATTAAACTTAGAAGAATTTTCACTTTCCTTGTATTTAAATTATTTTTTATAATGATGTACTTTTCACTAGAGTAAAATAAGGAAGTAATTAAGATGTTTGAATCCAATGATCAAGTAGTTTATTTAATCACTCCAAGGCCAGATAAGATGAGAGTTGCTTGAAATTAAAAATCTTTATCCTGTTTTTTAGGGGGACGGCGGTTCTCCTCTAGTCTGTGACCTAGGCGGACGATTTGAGGTGGTGGGATTAGTGGCCTGGGGGATCGGATGTGGTCAAGAAGGAGTTCCAGGTGCCTACGTCAACGTTGCCAACTACGTTCCTTGGATCCAAGAACAACTTAATACTTAGATTTTAATATGTCATGTCATCAGGGACGTCTTCGCAGGGAGAATCAGAAGCCCTCTTAAGTTTAGAGATCGGAAAAATTATTAAATTTTTCAATATCAGCATCTATTCCCAAATTTTTATAAATTATTTTTCATCAATCAATTTCATTAAAATACACTTAAACCCAAGGATTGGCATAGATTGCTCTCGTGAGGCAAACTGAGACTAACAGTAACGTAACTATGTGGATACTGGAGGTCCGCCTGCAGAATTTTTTTTTTTTTTTTGAGTCCCCCTAAAAAAATAAATAACAAGAAAGGTAAATAAAACAAATATTATTAGCTCATGCGATTTACTTTTCAAGCAGGGCCTTTCTTGCCAATGGGCTCGCCCACGCGGCTGACCCTATTGTTACACCACTGGAAGCTAGCCAGAGACTTTAAGAATTGGTCAAAAAATATTGGAAATTATGGCTTAAAAACTTAATAAATAACCATATTAATTACATGGAAAATAATTATAAGAATAAGTTTCTAAGTTTTACTCTTTTTTTATCCCTCTTCAAAAATTGTATTTATACCTGATTTAGATGTTCCTGCTTTATTTATTTATTAATAAATATTAGAAAAATTATTTTTTAGTTTTGTGATAATTATAACTTGTATACATATATTAAATTATTAAATATAAATAATTTTTTATTGTTATAAACTTAAAATATTTTTTACTCTTCTTCTTTCCTAACCATAGTATTCCCATAATTCATGATCGACGTAGAAAATTATATTAATAAATGTGACCTTCGTTCACTCTGACACTTTTTAAAGTGAAGGGGGGGCCAGTTCTCCCCGACTGGCGTATGAGGAAGAGTAGAATTGCCTGCTCTAATTCGGGTAATTCGTGCTTGCCATCTACCTACTCAGGGCCTGAATATTTAAAACATTTTGTAAATATCTTTCATTTTAAGTAAATCTTTTTTTTCTATATTGATTATGAAAAATAAAATGTAATTTCGAAAAATTTTATTTACTATACCTTATTCAATATTGTTAACATAATAATAAAAAAATAAATTTCATTTTCTATAAAAAAAAGTGTAATAAAATTCTTGAAAGTTATTTCAAAGGACAATGCAACAGGGGCTGCTTTAAAAGAAGATACAAATATTAAATAGTCATATTGGTTTTAGTAATATTGGTGGAATAGTTGATAACAATAGTTGATAGAAGAAACAGCAAAAAAAAATGAAAATATTTTTTGCGTTTACTTCTAAGACTTTTTGACCGTATAAATCCAGAAATTCCCTGTCCCTTGGTGCAAAGCTAGAGGTCTAGCTAGCTTCACGTACCAAAGTTCAGTGGTTCGCTTCCTGTCCTAAGCGATAAAAAATAAAATATAAATTTATCGTATGCAACAAATAATTTCGATTTTTGAACATATATAAATACTAAATTCTTTTATTAATTGGATATGTAAAAATTTTAATCTTAAATCTATATAATTAATAAATAAATGTATATCAAATATTAGAAATTATCTTTTAATTACTTCTTATGTAGTAATTTTTTTTTTAATGTCAACTTTATCAGCTAAAGATAAAAGATTTTCATTTTTGATCGACGTTTATATCGTTTTGTTGAGTTAAAAAATTTTCTTTTATCCTGAGAATTCATGCCATGAAAAATCATTTCATTGAAAAGTGTTTTAAGTGCAAAAAATAATGAATAAATTTAGAGTTAAGAATTAAAATATTTAATATTGAAAATAACTTTCAACAGGAGCAGTGAAATTTGGTAATTTTTTATTGACGTTTTTTTTCTTTTGTTCTAAAATAAATGCTTTAATTTATACATAAATTGCTTTCACGTCCAAATATTTTTTTAATCGAAGAAGAAATTTAATAAATTAGTTATTAATGAAGATTTTATTTATTCTTGACAAACAAAAATGTAGTGTAAATAAAATAATTATAAGGTGACCAGAAATTCATGGGTGGATCTTTTTTTAGAAGACCATATTTTTCTCAGATGAAATTTTTGTTGTTGTTTCAATGTTTTTTTTTTTTTAATATTTACCAAAGAGAAATATAGCGAAACACTTAAAAATTTTATCTAACCGGCTCGAATGCTCTAACAAAAGATGGGGGTCTCAATCTGAGGTCCGAAAAACCGATTTTTCAATCATCCTAGAAGTATAAAATTATTTTAAAGTATTTAGAGAATTATTTATATGTACAAATAGTAATATAAATTAAAATGCATTCATTATTTATAATTTTTATTCTATAACCTTATCTTTTGATACGATTTATTCTATAATATTTTGTTTGAATTATTCAAATCAATATTCCTTAATAATTATTTTTATAAAGCTAATATTTTAAATTTAAATATTTAAAATTTTTCATTTTTTTTTTTTGATTCAGTGTAATTTCAAATAGAACGACATCTTTTACAATTTTTTTAAAATTTGAATTTAAGATAAAAAATTATATATATATAAAACTGATTTGAATTTTGAATAAATAAATAAAAAAATTCCTTTATTATAATTATATTTTCAATTAAAAAAAATTTAGCGCGAGTTAAAAATATACAAATTATGGGTTGGTTTTTTTTTTGGGATGAAATTTAAAGTGAAGCTTTCAC
>JAAAKE020154970.1:0-12427 GCA_010014785.2 Anisolabis maritima
TGCTTCGGCGACTTCAGCGCCTCTATCGGACTTGGTCAATAAAAAATCAAACTTTATTAAAAAAGAGATTGAGAATTGGGAATAATTTAATAAATAAAGAAAAGTAATATATTTAACGAAATTTATTAAATTAAAAATTATTAAATGATATAAAATCTATCTTTCAACAGTTGGCAGAAACTGTCGACTGTCCATTTGACATCGAAAGTAAGCATGATTGGAAAGAGGGAAGTTTAAACTTAAACTGGAATATTATGCCCGGTCTCTTTCCACATAAAATATTTAATTCAAGTCTTATGGAAATTAAATTTTAATTGGGATGATCATTTCCCCTCTGATATTCAAATTAAGTGGATCCATATGAGCAATCACCTTCCAAAATTAATGAAATTTAAAACTCCTCGATTGATTACATGCTTAGATCCTGTACACTTACAAATAATAGGTTTCGCAGATGCTAGCAAAAAGGCTTATGCGGCGTGTACTACTCTAATCTCCCCACCACATTGGACTTATGTCAACTCTCTCGATAACCCTGCGGATAGAGCCAGCAAAGGATGTCTACCTGAAAACACGCTCTGGCTCAATGGGCTCGTTTGGCTCAATATCCTCTCCTCAATCAATTCCATCTTTGACTGACTCAATTCCTGAACTCAATCTAAGACAATTCTTCTAAATGCAACTCAACAAAATATATTTCTCAACAATCTCTTAAACCGCTATTCATCATTTATTAAATTGATTCCATTCACGGCCTTTGTTCTTCGATTCGTAAATAATCAACAATCTCACCTCAAAGATAAATAGAATGTAGAACGAATAAAAGGACACATGCATTTTCATGAGCACACCATTAAGCATAAACAATATAAATACTCCGGCCCGGAAATGAAGCAACATAAAATTACGACCTTTATTGTGATTGAAGGGGTTCCTTCATCAATAAAAGGGATTTGTTGAGGGTCGGTCGCTTACAAAATTCTCTTTTATCAGATTCAGCAAAACATCTGATTATTCTTTCAAAATTAATTAAAGTCCATCTTAAAGCTGGAATTGTGAGAGTTGTAACTCTTAAAACTCAAAAGGGCATTTGTCAGCGACCTGTCGTTAAACTAGTGCCTCCTCCAAGAATTAAATAATTATTGTACCAACGCTTCATTTAATTACTTTTCCTTTTAATTGTTTCTTGTTTGAATTTTCTCATCTTTACTCCTGTTATTATTTAGTCACCCTAACCTCGTTTGAATTTATATCTCCAACTCCTCTCTCTTAACTTAACTCACCTACTCCAATACATCCTCTCTCTCTCTCTATTCGTTCGTTCTCTTGCCTTCAACACCCCTTTAAGACATTTATTCAATTACATATATATATATATATATATATTTTTTTTTTTTTAAATTGATCAATAATCTATTTTAATTGCTGGTCGCAAGGTCGGGGGTATGTATGTATATGTGATATTCCCCTAAATTTAAATGGCCTAATGTAATTGAATTGTAAGGCCGAAAAATTTTGTTTATTAATTCTAAGTCTGTAATTAAACCATGTTAACAACAACAACGTCTGACACCAGAGAGAAAAAACCTCCCTTAAAGTACATTCTTAACTCATACATATTAGTGCGTGTCCCCCAACTCCCCTCGATAAACCAAGAATCGGCAAATAAGCATCTTAGTAAAATACAGTCCACATACAACCGAAGAAGAAACACGCAGACGAATAACCACATCGTGAGGGCGACATAATTACTCAAAGATATCCTTGTCATCAGTACATGGTAAGTGTCTTCACTATTGCCTTAATTATTGTACAGGGCCCCAGACAATTTTGTCGCTGATAAGAGTTAATAAATTTCCAACATCATCTAATAAATAATTGATATATGGATCTTTTAATCAAAATCGTTAAAACGAATTTTGAGAAAATCGAAAAAAAAAAATTAGTAAAGTACTAATATCCGTTTACCAATTTTATTCAAAAGCTTCGAGGTGTATGCAAAGACAGTACCTAGCTTAAATATAAAGTTTCAGCCTCGTACGTTTTTTCGTTTTTGAGAATACACTCACACAGTCAGGGAGACCATTTTGAGAGACCCATTTTTCAGTTAGGGGAGTTCAAAACGTGTATTTCCTTTAAAATTTTCACATCGTTTTTTTTTTGCAAACGCAATATTTTCTCACTATTTCAAATATAGGAAAGAGAAAGTAAAAATGTTTTTGGTTGTGTCTTGAGCCAAGAATGCACCTCATTTTTCACTTCGTCATTATTCCCAAATCGCCCTCAAAGGGTCCAAACACATTCTAATTGAAATATATATATATTCAGTTGCTGTTACTTTTTTAACCACCCTCGTATATTTCTATAGAGCAGGAGTGGGCAACTTTGTTAAATAAAAGGTTGTATTCATTTCGGGATATAGTGGAAAAATCACACCTATCTTTCGTACACTTATATACTTTTGACTCAGGCCCACCTTTGACGGACACTCCTTAGACACGTGACTCAACTGTTTTTCAATCGTTTCATACATTTTTTGATATTAGTGTTTTTTCACTTAATTATAATCCGAAAATGTTTGCCATGGCAGGTTTCTGATTGCCTATTGAGTGTCGCTTCATAATGACGACTGATAGGGTGCGAGGAGATTTGGAGATTTATTTCTCATTAGCTAATAAAAAAAGGAAAAATATATTGAGGATGTACTTGTATAAAAATAATATTACAATCTTTAGGGAAAAGGGTAAAGGAATGGAATCAAAAAAAGGTTAAGTAATAAATTTTTTTTTTTTATTTTTCCTGAGGAAAATAAGTATCTAGCTATTATAGACCTAAATAACAAACAAATCTTACTGATCAAAAGGTGGTCAAATAAATAAATTATATTATCGGCAAAATGATGGTCATTCTCCAAACATCTTCATTCCATTTTATTTGTGTATGTTATGCTTATATTTTTTCTAAACTATTTTCAAGCCACATTAAGAAGTTCACATTTGATGAATTTGTGGAGTTCTTACTAAGTATGAATATCTCTGAAATGTTTTCACCCATTAAGCGGTTAAAAAATTAACTGGTGTCTTTACGAAAATCTGACACAAAAATTTCATATCGCTTCAAATGTATATATTTAATTTTATTAATAATAAAATACCAAAATGTATTGTATATACGTAGCTGTGCACACTTAAGAAGGATTAGAGATCCTTGGAATATATTATTCGTCTGTGTGTTTGTTTGTTCATCTCTATCTCATTTTTGTGTTTGTGTTGTATTGTCATTTCCGCTTTGATTGCTGTTTTTGTTTTCGTGTTGGTGTTGGTTGTGATAAAAACTTCGGAGACAACCACAAACACTCTGACTCGAGGAGTAGGCAGACTGAGGCCTCGAAGTCAACCCAAGCACAACACCCAACCAAACCCTAGATTTCAGAGGGAAATCCAAACTTCGGAGACACCCACCCACCAAATTTGGGGCCAGCAAGATTGCGACCCCAAAAACAAACCACCACCACCAGTGATGGTTACTTACTTACCCAACACTCTTGAAAATGGCTCCAAAAGGAGAGCCGAAACCTCGAGTAAATCTCAACAATCAACGCGGACCAACCCGGGGAAACATTATTCTACATACAACCAGCCGCGGAAACCTTCCAGAACATATATATATATTAAGAGGTGGCAGTGTCTAAGACGGATAAGCTGCGGATTACGAATAATTTTTTGCCTATCTTTTTTTTACTTTTTTCAATAGAAATAATTTAAGTTCAAATTTATACTATTTCAACAATTTTATTAATTAGTTGTGCCATTATTAATTTTTCAAGCGTTTTTTTTTTTTTTTTATTGTCCTGGACGTAATTAAAATTTACCAGACTATCAACAATTAAATATTTTAAAAAATTATTGCTAGTAAATAATCACTCCAGCTTACTCATTTCAAACAATTTTTTACATACGTACATTTTGACTCAGGCCCGCCTTCGGTGTCTCTCCTTAATTATAGTGACTCTCATTCCATTCAGACATTTTTTTACATCGCGTTCTGAATTGTTTAATGTTATTTTTTACATATTTATATCCCGGGGAAGTATCATTTCAAATTTTATTAAAATGGGATGAAAAATAAAAAATATCATTTATAAGGGAAAGAACGGAAGGAGACCACTGAAGTGTTTAATCTTATTTTCCCTTATTTTTACTCCACATTTCTCTCTAAAAAGGAGGGTTTCCTATCCCTTATAACAAATAATCACAACCTAAATCCACCCTCTGAAAATTCTCTATACACTAGAAACAACTCCAAAAAAATCCGTCAAGTAGTTTTAGAGTTTATGCATTACAGACAAACAGACTTTGTCTTTTATAATTATAATAGTATAGATATAGATGTTGAATTTCCTTAAAAAATGAAAATACCTGAAAAAGATAAGGTTTAAATAGAATTTATAAAAAGAACAGCTTCCAAAAAAAGAAAAACCAACACCATACACACACACACACACACACACTATTTAAGACTAAAAATATTATTCCACCCCCTCCTCCCTCTCTTCCCAAATAATAATAAAAAAAATAACAATCCTGGTTACGCTACTTTATGATAAGATTTTAAATGTAACTTAATTGAAAAAAATTTCTTGCATCTTTTGAATAATTCCAAAACTTGAGGGCCTCCTTAAATTAGATTCCAGCGTCCTCTAAGGGCTGAAATATTTTTAAGTGAAAGCTAATATGATGAACACGTTTTATGTCCCCTGTGTGTGTATATCTATATATGACTGAATGTCCATGTGTGGAAAGACTGTTTCAAATTCAACATTCGTCCTGAAATGAGAGTGTCGCTTGAGACATTTCCGGGCATAGAGTTTGTAGTTGACAATTTCCAGAGACTCGCCTCGCCTCGCTTTTATCTATCTATCGTATCTCTCTCTTTCATTTCATTTAGTAAATATTCTCTTTCTCACTTGACTTCTTCATCATTATACTTATTTTCAAATCATTAAATCACTAAATAAACTTGTCAGTTTAATTAACAATCTACGAATTAGACATAGAGCAGAGTTTATCCCTTAGAAAAGCAAATTCTTTTACAACTCTAAAACTGTATATTTTATCTTATATAAATGTATATTTTATATATGTAAGATAGTATAGGGATGTGAGACAATTATCACTCCCTGGCATTTATATACATTTATATTTACAGAGTGTAAAAGACAAAGTATTTCAAAAAAAAACCTATTAATATTGAACACTTGAAGTATTTAATTGAAAATGCTTTGAAACATATTAATAATAACAAAGAATTAATTGTAGTTATGTTGTTGAGAACAGATATAAAGCTTGCATCGAACAGAGAGAAGAGACATCATTCTGACAATTATCGTTAATGTTTGTTTATATTTTTATAATAATACATGTTTTTTCACAGATTTGATGTTTATTATTTTAATGCAAATCGGTAAATTGGCTTTTGGTCCACCTTGTATCATGTTTAGGTACAATTTGAATAGATTAAAAGAGTAAATAAATAGGAATACAGTATTTTAAAATAAAACATTTAAAACGACGATAAACGTGATATGTGAAATATATTAATGACTAAACACAATTACCTAATGCATTAAATCTAATTCGTCTATGTATATTTTCTAATTCTTAATTTTTATTTTTTCACTATTTTAAAAAATAATTTTAAACCAACAGTCAAATGTTGAGATATGTAAAAATACTAAAAATCAGAGCATATCCAGCCTTAAATCATGGGAGGGGGAGGGTAATGAATGTAATTTATATATATGTTCTGGAAGGTTCCCACGGTTGGAAATGTTGGTCCAGATAACACCTCGACCACTTGGTGAGTAGGCAGTTGAAGTTAACCCAAACCAACTAACGCACTAACCAACCACTTCATAGAACACAAAGGCAAACACAAGCCTCGGAGACATCTACAGGGGAGAGAAGGCAGATTGAGGCCCCGAAGTCAACCAAAACAGAACACCAATACCACAATACCCAACCAATTCCGTCCTAGACCTCAGAGGCAAATCCAAACTTCTGAGATATCTACCACCAAATTTGGGGACCAGCAAGACTAAACCCCGTAAACAAATCACCAGCACCATCACTTCCTAATCTACCACTCATGTAAATGGCTGCAAAAGACTTAAAATTGAAAAAAACATGATGGTAATTATCCCCTTTACTCCCTCCCACTTTATATGCCTCTGAATAAAATGTCCTATTTTATAAATTTTCTTTAGTTTATTCATAATAAGTTTTTTGTAATTTATCATATCATCTTATAATTTAAATGTTAAAAAATATTAAAAAAACGTTCTAATATAAAAATTTCTTCTAAAATGTGCTGTTTGTGAACAAGATATCTCAAAAACGAAAAAACGCACAAGGGTTAAATTTTATATTTAAACTAGGTAACCTCTTCGCATGCACGTCGAAGCTTTTCAATCTTCCAAAGAGTACTAGTTAGTATTACTAATGTACTTTTTTAGTTTTTTCAATTTTCTCAAAATTAACTTAAAAGATTTTGTTTAAAATTCATATATAAATTATGTATTAGATTATCTCTAAAATTTATTAACCATCATCGGCCCTAAAATTACCTGGGACCCACTTTACTCTTGTGCGTTTTTGGTTTTTTTTGGAATTTTTTCTTAAACTACTTTAAATATTTTTATTAAATTGTCTGTACATAATTAATTAGATAATTTTTAAGTTGTCTTAATCATTTTCTACCTCAAAATAATATGGGGCCCTTATTTTAAAGGATTATTTACACTTTGGCCGATGATGGTCCACTGCGCACCACTCTTATGCCCTGCCTCTCTGTTATTTATTATTTTAAAAGCGTAAAATTATATTCGCTTCAATTCTCTAAATAAATTAAATGTAAATCACTTATCTTGCTGAGGAAATAACCTTGTAGGTTTTCTCAGCTGTGATGCTGCATATCCGATGACTGGCGGTGTAATAAAATAAATGCCTCTCCACAATAATCAGAAATATGTCTCTCGTCGATGGTAAAATAAAGTCGAAAGTGGCCATGTATATAGCCTTTTCTCGATGCATAAATGGAAGCTGATATTTTCTGAATTCTCAAATATTTCTCTAAAATATTATTTTTAAAGTATATAATACAATTATCACTTATCACTTTGTTGCAGATGGGGTTTATTCAAAGGGTCGATGTATGGGGATTGGATTGATATTTTGCGAGTTGAGAGATATTATATCCTGTCAGATCGGGATAACCATGAGTAAAAAAAAATTCATCCAGAACCTCTTTTTTTTTAGTTTTTTTTTTTTCCCCTATTGTTCACCAGAGGCGATATTATTTTTCACACTTTTTTTGCATTTAATCAACCAACTTTTTCAATCTCACCTTATGTCTCTTTCTTATTCAATTCCTTTGTTCATTCCTTCCACACATAGTTCTAGTCGGACACAATCTTTCTCTTTTTCATAGGTTGGAGCATTCTTATCACAATAAACTTTTCCACTCCAGGTTAGTTCAATAAGTTAAAAGTGGGCAAAAATTCAAGTCCCTGACTAGATTACTCCTTTCGGATTTTTTATCATATTAAATTTTCAAATTTAAAAATTAATCACTTGAGCCTTTTTAAGTTTACCTGAAACCAAATTATTATATCGCTTCTATATATTTATATTCGCACTAAATCATATACAATCCCGCATATATATTTTGGTGTTGTGAATGGATTCACCCCACCCCCCCCCCCCAAACTCACACACGCACACAAAATTGTTCCTGGATCCATTCCTGGTTGAAGGTCATTCGCTGCCTTCTCCTAAAGCCCAGCTATTAATCTAGTATATTTATAATCTAATCATATTTGAGAAACAAATCTGCAAAAGAGAGCATCTCGAAAAATCTCTCTCTCTCTTATCAAAAAATAATGAGGAAAGAAAATTTCTATTTTAAAAATATCAAAAAATATGAAATTGAAAAATATTTTTCTTGTTAGTTAAAAAAATATCAGCCTTTTAAATATTTTGTTCAGTTGATAACTAGCTAACTCTTTTAATGAGAGGTCGCAGTGAAGGAGCGCTCTTTCCCTGACAGCCAAGTCTCAACGGATTTTCCTCTTGTCTTATTTTGATATTTAAGAATTTTTTGATATAATTTACAATTCTCTTATTTATTTTCAATTTATCTTTTTCTTTATTTGTTTTCAAAAGGAGAAAATTATATCATTTCTCTTTTTTCTTTCTCTTAACTATATACAGCCATGGCCAAAAGTATTGAGAACCTTTAAATTCTTAACAAACACAGAAACTATTTCTTTGAATATTTTCTGTTGTTTATTATTCGTTTGTCGGCAACTTAAAAATAAAAAGAACCTAAATATAGATTTTATTTCCTGTCATAAAACATCTGAAAACTTTTTTTTTTTAATTTAGAAGCATACTCTTACAATGTAGTCAGCTTACAATCTTCGCTAGTTGGAAACACTACTTTTGAAAGAAAAATTTTATTTCATTTTATAATTTAATCATTTTGCTAAGATTATACCTAAAAAAAAGTGAATTCAGTTTGTAACAACACGCAAAAATTGAACTTCTCAAAGAACAAGGCATGTCCCAAGAGCAAATTTCGGAAATTATTATGCTTGCACCGAGTTGTGCAATTTACTCTTTAGAAATCAGGTCACAAGCACAGAAAGGGATTCTCTGAAAAATCAGATGAGTTCTTCTTCTTCCAGGCTCACTGCTAATTTATCAAAATAATTTAAAAAACCAGTCTGCGAGAACAACAAGAAGAAGGCTGCTGGAAGGTGTTAAGCCAGAAAAAAGCCGTGACTGTCTGTCAACAATAAAAAGGCACGGTGGGCTCTAAAACACTGTCACTTTATTGAAGAGGATTGGTCCAAATGCTATTGCATGGTCGGACGAATCAAACTTTTAGGTGAATTTTTAAATAAACATTTTATATTATAAACCCTAAGTTTGATTTAACTTAATAAATAAAAAAGCCTAAGAAAAACATGAAAAGTTTTAAAATTTAAAAATAATTTCTTTTCCATTGTTTCTAACTTGTTTGGAACATCCGGTATAACATGAGGCGCCGGATTGGTAAAGGACACATCATTCATCATCAGTCATCGTCACCCATAAATACAAGATGCAAGTGACAACCAGCCAGACACCACCCTGGCACACGGTCCAACGCGGACCGCAAAGACCCCGCCAAGGGAGCCCAGCTCAAGCTCATAGGAAGAGCTCAGGAGGGAGAACACTTTCCTGAAGAAAAACCTGGGTGAAATCCAAGCCTTCCTCAAGGGGATGGGATTGGAGTTCGACTCCGGCCAACCCCAGCCATCCAGGAAGACACCTGCGACACCTGCACCGACTGGCGGGATCGAGTGGCGATCCACCCACCCAAGAAAACACCAACGACAGCTCCATCGTCTAGCATGGAGGTAGTAGATCCAGCAGCGATTGCAACAAGAAATCGCTAAGGCAAAACCTAAGATACCACCAGGAACCTCGCATTCCCAATCCACTCCCCCACCTTCCACTCCTTAAATACCTGCCAACCGTCGGCGCCAGCCACCTATACAGGTGTAGGCCAATCCCAAGACCTTTCGGGCTTTTCCCGAAAGAATCAAGGCTCAAATAAAGAGTCTTGATTTTGAGCGAATACCTGGCCACCGAGGGGAAACTCTCGATGCTAACGTTTTCAGGAAAAGACCATGAAGCAGTGAAAAAACTGCTCATGTCCGAGGGTAGTTTCCTTCCACCCGCGGAAGGACAAAAAAAGCAGGACAACACTGCGTGGCCCCTACTGATTCACCGTTGGCGAGATCAAAACCGACCTAAAGGCCCAAGGCTTCGTGATGGAGAAGGTGAATCAATTCGCCGACCCCACTACAAAAGCTCCAATCGTCGTTTACGGGGTGCTTATTGCTCCTGGGACCTAGTTAGCAGATACCAACAAGATCCGCCAAGTATGCGGATTTCACCGTCTGGACCAACTCGAAAAGGAGGACAGGCCCTGTAAGCTGCTTGAACTGCCACCAGTAAAACCATTCACAAGCTTTCTGCCACAAAATAAACGTTTGTGGCAACTGCGCTGGTAACCATGCAACTGAATGCCAGCAAAGGACCTGCCAGGAGGGTGGAGGAGGGTGTATCATACGCCAAAGTTGCGAGATCTTCTCCAGATACCCAATAACAGACGTAGACCGAGGAGCTAATCAGACTCCTGAAGAGTACCGAGAACGACCGGTAGAGAATCGCCGGTCTGATGCCCTTTGCGGTTAAATTTTTTCAATAATAAACCGCAAAATGATATGTCTGCAATGGTAAGCCAAAGGCATCCATGGCAGAAAGAGGAACTCACCCGCATTTTAGACACTAAAGGCGTGAAAGTTATTACGGTAACTGAGTCGCGCCTCAAGATAATCGCTTCTGTATTAGCGGTTGGAACATCCTGAGTTGTCTCCCAGACGAGGCCTTGCTTATGATACGTATCACTATCTGAACACGGCCAATGCCGCTGGCAACCTCCACTCGCGACGAAGCAACCGCACCTTAGATACGCTTAGCAGATGGCTCTCGTCTTATTATGGCGAGCATTTAGAGCCCGCCCAGACGCACAAGCATCGACACTGACACCCTCAAGAACATTCTCAACCTGTGTGAAAGTGTGTAGGTGCTGGGAGACCTGAACCCCGCCACATCGGATGCTCCTCGTTGAAACCAAATCAGCCGCGAGGTCCACACAGAAATCGCGACCTGGTAAAGTGAAATATGACATTAACGAATCGCGGCACTGAATCCAGAAGATGGCTCAGTATGGCAGCAACCTAAGAAACTCCGTGGAAAAACAGACCCCTAACAACCAACACAGGCCTAACGCTCGACGAAGAGGAGAAAGCTGAAACCTTCGCGGACCAATTTGAGAAACAGATGACAAACAACACCAACCATGTCATCAGCGAGTCAAAAATAATAGAAAACTTCAGACTCTACAAAATGCCTAAGGACCCGACATTGCTGACCCTACCATCAAACGATCGCTGGAAACCGCCATAAAAAGAATGAAGAGGAAGAAGGCACCAGGAAAAGACATAACTACAACAGCGTTGCAAAACTTGCCTGGCAAAGCAGTTCACTTCCTTACAAGACTCATACAAGCAGTATTGCTTGTAGGCCACTTCCCCTCCCAATGGAAGACAGTAATATCGTCGCCATCCCCGAGCCGGGATAAAAAACCCGAAATTGGCATCCTCATACCGACATATCAGT
This sequence comes from Anisolabis maritima, assembly GCA_010014785.2. Taxonomy (NCBI): domain Eukaryota; kingdom Metazoa; phylum Arthropoda; class Insecta; order Dermaptera; family Anisolabididae; genus Anisolabis; species Anisolabis maritima. The sequence continues at coordinate 11,295 of JAAAKE020154970.1, forward strand.
CAGCTATCAGTTACCAAGCTAGCGGATTCATTCATTCTTGAATGACTTCACTGCAACGAAACGAGCAAACTCCGTTCCTGAAGAATCTCGTCACTGGGGATGAATCGTCGCTTCTCTTTAAAAACGTCAAAAGAAAGAAGGTTTGCGTGTATCACCCGCGGTTTGTATCGTCCGATTTGAACTTCTTGAATCATCTTTCAACTTGACTTTTGCTGATTGTTCCTTCGCCAAAAAGTTCGTTGAGACTGTGCAGCATTCCAACTTTCTCGAAGTGGTAGAGCATAATATGGCGAATATGGATTTGATTTTCGATACGCATTTTCACTAACGGAAAAGAGGATTATTTTTATGAAAAAAAAATTAAAAAAAAAAAATTTTTAAAGAAAAAAGAAGTCGCGAAAAAAAACCACAATAATTATGCACAACCGAAAATTTGAGAGCGTTAGCACATCTATCCTATTTCCAAATTTGAATATATTAAAATGATCCAAAGGTTTATTGCTTTTTTCCTTCAAAAAGGTTTCTATTGGTTTTTGAAAATCGACCCTTACACAGATAAGACATTAGTATATAGATATATGTTCTGGAAGGGTTCCGCGGTTGGTTGTATGTGGAATAATGTTTTACCGGGTTGGTCCGCGTTGATTGTTGAGATTAACTCGACGTTTCGGCTCTCCTTTTGGAGCCATTTTCAAGAGTTTTGTGTTAGGAAGTGATGGTGGAGGTGTTTTGTTTTTGTTTTCGGGGTCGCAATCTTGCTGGTCCCCAAGTTTGGTCGCTGGATGTGGATGTGGTGGTGGTTTGGATTTGGCTCTGAGGTCTAAGGCGGGCTTGGTTGGGTGTTGTGTTGTTAGTGTTTTGTTTGGGTTGCTTGGTCGCTCGTTCGAGCTCAAGTTACTAACTTGACCAAGCAACACCCCGACCCGGGAGTAGGCAGATTGAGGCCTCGAAGTCAACCCAAACAAAACACTAACAACACAACACCCAACCAAGCACGCCCTAGACCTCAGAGCGAAATCCAAACCACCACCACATCCACATCCACATCCACCGACTAAACTTGGGGACCAGCAAGATTGCGACCCCGAAAACAAAAACAAACCACCTCCACCATCACTTCCTAACACAAAACT
>JAAAKE020154992.1:0-12426 GCA_010014785.2 Anisolabis maritima
GGACCAACCCGGGAAAACATCATTCCACATACAACCAACCGCGGAAACCTTCCAGAACATATATATATATATATATTTGGTTATTATTATAATAAATACAAATTTGTAGGAGCTGAAATTAAATCTACAATTTGATAGTTGTATTTAAGCCGAAAAGAGTTGCTGAACCTGCCTTCTCCTCTATTATAATTAGCACACAGCAATAAATCTCTTGTTTTAACTTTTACTATATAATACTGGAAATGGATGGTAGCCAGGAGAGTTTATACAATACTAACAGGGAAAAATCATTTTTCAATTGAAAGTGACGTTTTTCTCAGATCATCTGACTTCTTTAAAAAATGTTCATTATCGATTCTTCGAATTTGTTATCAAATATCAAATAGGATGAAAAAAATGTTCATAATTCAACGTCCAGAAGAAAACAGGAACGTTGTCATGAGTTTTGTTTTTTCTCTATTTATAAACTCATCTATCTTATCCTGTTTTCAATGTACCATTTTATTATTTTTGAGATGGGATATTAAAGATAAAGTGGATTTTATTCAGCTAGAGCGATTAGGCATGCTCACTGAATATGAATAGAAAGAAGTCGATCCGTCAACTTTATCGACCTTTTACTAACAAATTAAAAGTTTAGGAGAGTTTTTTTTGTAAGTCATTTTCAGCATACGAGGCCATTTAGTCTATTAATTGGTAGCCAATATAAAATAAATAAATTTTGTCACAGAGAACGGGAACCAAACCTATGAGAAGAGAAGAGATCCTTAACGAAGTCCAAATATATATGTATATGTATATATTTTTTTAAGTCTTTCGGCATTTCAGGCCAGAAAGACTTTAAAACCATCATGATATTATTTACGATATTTTTATTCCAGGCATATTTATTTATCCCAATTGGTATCAAATGCCTTAAATAAATTTTCATAGACTGTCTAGGATCCGAAATCACGTCCCTTGATTTTTAAGGTTATCAATATTGACAATGTCAATATCTTTAACCTCTCGGCCACTGGGTGAGGGCCCAAAGATATTTTTTTTTCTAAGTCTTTTTCGGCATCTTTGGCCATTTAGACTCGGTCCTTAAAGATTTATAAGAAATAATTTTAATTAATATTTTTAAATCTCACATTCAATATTTGATAAAAATTAAATTTTAATCAATATTATTTGCTGGCTAATAATATTTGCGCAAGTTGAAACTAAAATCATCTCTCATCTTACATTTGTAAAACATCGATCATATTTTTTTGTTTTCTCAGAATGAAATTCAAATTTCAATCATTTATTTCTACTTTTTTGAACTTGGGCTATTTAATTAAAATTGTTTTTTGTATTTAAATTTTAATTATCATTTAATCTAAAAAAAAAAAAAACAACTACAATAGATTATCAATGTGTAATTAAATAAGTTCAATTAAATCCGAATAAAAGAGCCTTTATTGAAATACAAGCAAAAAAAAAAAAGAGAGAAAGCCAATTTAATAGACTGAGCAGCTGGCCAATTGGGAAGTATTGAAAAAATAAAAGATTTTCACGCGTTTTCATTTTCTAGCTGTCCAAAGCAGAGAGCACTTGAGAGTAAAGAGTATACAACCGTTCCGAATGGAGACTCGGTGATAATACAGCCACCCCTCTTGCCAAAGAATTACTTCAATAAGGAGGGTTTCGGGGTTTTTTATTATAATAGTTAGAAGTCTGTCAAAATATTAGTGAAACAAAAATATTTTTTTTTTTTGCGCGTCAGGTGGAGCGATTAAATGGCTGGTTTTTTTTTTTCTACAAACCTCCATTATCTACACATCTCAACTTATTTCAGTTAAATAAAAATATTTTTTACCTATTGTTATTTGGAAAAATTTCTATTAATAAATAAATAAAACCCTTATAAATTCGCACTAAACATTGAACCTTTAAGCGAATATTCAACCAATATTGTAAAAAAAAATTTGACTCCAAACTTTGAAAATATCTTAACGAAATAATCTCAATGCCGAAGAGACTTTAAAAAATGAAATAATAAAGGGGATTGTAGTCAGGAGTAAGAATGACTATTTATAAAAAATTCTTAAGCGAGTATCCTATTTCAACGAAGTCGAAGAGGATGATTGAGAAGATTTAGCTTATAGATGATTTTTCTATATTAATATTATTAACATTTTTTTCACTTATACACTAAAAAATCAGCCCCATTTATTTTGCATGTTTAAAAGAAGATGCATATTTTTTAAATTTACTAAATAAAGTCTAAGAAAATTTTCAAATAGAACTCTTTTGCTACTCCTTTTTGTTTTACTTTCTCTTAGCTATATATGAAATATTTAGTGTGAAAGTATTGCAATCCCAAAAAAAATCGATGTAGGGATTTCAATGGCAATAGTCGTTTTGAAGTCCCATGAGTCTAAAAAAAATGGGTCTTTCTGTGTGATTTTTCATTAACCAAAAACGTTCGGAGGTAAAACTTTATATTTAAACAAGGTACCCTCATCGCATGCACCTCGAAGCTTTTGAATAAAATCCGTCAAAGAATACTAGTATTTTACTGAAGTACTTTTTTAATTTTTTTCGATTTTCTTAAAATTTATTCTAACGCTTTTGATTAAAATTCATATATCAATTAATTATTAGATTGTATTAAATGTATTAACCCTTATCCCCTTTAAAATTGTTTGGGGCCCACTTTCCTCTTGTACGTTTTTGAGTTTTTTGTTCTCTCATAAATAATAAAATAGATTTTTTTTTAAGTTATATTAATAAAGTTTGCAGAGCTTGAACCAAAATTTGTTTGCTGTTTTGCCTCTAGCTTAAATTAAATCTTCCATAAAAAATTATTAATTATATTTGCAAATGTCATTAATATATTAATTAATTAAACCAAAAATAGAATGAACAGACATAGAAGTTACGCAGAAAAATTTTAGGGAAGAAGAATTAATAATTGCTCAAGTTGGGAAGGTACCAAACCAGTTTTCCCATGTGGTTCGCAGTAAATAACTTGGCTATTTCAGGGGGAGAGCATTTTGTACTTCTTCGTATGATGAAAAACGAGACTTTTCGGTCTTCTTCAGTCAATGTTTTTGAAACGTCTCGTTTTTCAAGGAACTAGATTTTTTTAATTTTCTTGGACTATTCAAGACTTTTTTTTTAAATCCAGAGGTAACCTTACCTAGAAATTCCCGATTTCCTTAGCGGAGAAATATAAATTAATATAGTATTAGTATATTATATATATGTTCTGGAAGGTTTCCGCGGCTGGTTGTATGTGGAATAATGTTTTCCCGGGTTGGTCCGCGTTGATTGTTGAGATTGACTCGATGTTTCGGCTCTCCTTTTGGAGCCATTTTCAAGAGTGTTGGGTTAGGAGGTGATGGTGGTGGTGATTTTTTTGGGGTCGCAACCTTGCTGCTCTCCAAATTTGGTGGGTGGGTGTCTCCGAGGTTTAGATTTCCCTCTGAGATCTAGGGCAGGCTTGGTTGGGTGTTGTGTTGTTGGTGTTTTGTTTGGGTTGACTTCGAGGCCTCAATCTGCCTACTCCTCGAGTCAGAGTTTTTGTGGTTGTCTCCGAGGCTTTTATTTGCCTCTGTGTTCTAGGTAGGTAGGTTGGTTGGATGGTATAGTGTCAGTTAGTGTGTTAGTTGGTTTGGGTCGATTCCGGAGTCTCAATCTGCCTACTCCTTGGGTCGAAGTGTTACCTGGTCGCTCGCCGGACCGCCTCAAAGGGAAATCTAAACCTCGGAGACACCCATTCACCAAATTTGAGGATCAGCAAGATTGCGACCCCGAAAAAAAACCACCAGCACCATCATCTCTTAACCCAACACTCTTGAGCCGAAATATCGAGTCAATCTCAACAATCAACGCGGATCAATCCGGGAAAACATTATTCCACATACAACCAGCCGCGAAAACCTTCCAGAACATATATATAGATTATATAATTTATATAATATTTATATGAGCCTTGTCTTGAAGATACACTCCCTTTATTTCCAAAAATAATTAACTCTTAAACTAATAAAAAAAAAATCTACATATTCAATTATTATATGAAGAGCTTATAAATAATTTCTATTGTATAATAAAATAAATATTTGTTATATTATAAAATGATTAATATAATGAACAAAAGCAATAAATGTTAATTTTACAGGTTTCAAAGGTAATAATTTAAAATTTCCCATTCATTAAAAATAAATTCATTAATAAACAATTCAAATTGAATTAATATATAATTAATTACAATAATTTATTATTAATAGTAAAAATATCGGTGAGAGGGAAAGAGGGAAAGAACGAAAGCGAAAGTGAGAGTGATGGGAAGAAGGCTTAATATTTTAAAAAGCTTTTTATCAAAATCAAATTTGCCTAATGCGATTATTTAAAAGATTTCGGGATAATCGCACCGTCATAATATTCATTAAATAGTGGGAGGTTTAATGAAATTTCGTCAGCATGCAAGTTGACTATAATTCCTAATCCAACGATGAATGAGTGATAAGCAAGAATTCCATTGACGCGCAAGTGCAGCTGGTAATTGGAATAAGTGACGAAGGCATTTAGGCCCTTCCTTCTCTTCCCGACTTCCCAGGCCAAATCCCGGGCGACTTCTGAGCAATGCAAATTATGCATATTAAAGAGAGGCGAATTGTCTTTCGAGTGCATATATTAATGGCAATTTTCCTCCGAAATGGGATTGTAATTAAACGCTTGAAGGCTTCTTCTGTTATTAGAGAGACAGAAGACAACAAATTAGACCATACATAAATTTACACTTTTTATTATTTTTTTATACGCTGACCTTTTGTGTTCCTTTTTAAATATAAGCTCCAGAAAGAATAAGAGAATATAAAAAACTCCCTTTTGCATATTTTAAAAATAGAGAAAGATGTTTGAATTTCTTTAGAAATAATTTTAAAATATATATATATATATATTAATCCATTATAAAAATATTCACTCTTTTATATATATAATGATTTAAAATACTTTTTTTTAATCCATTATAAAAATATTCACTCTTGTATATATATATATACATATATATGGATTTAAAAAAAAGTATTTTAAATCATTAATAAAGAGATGAAATGTCCTAAAAAAAAAAAAAAAAACAAATAGTGAGATTGAAATATAATATTGTAAAGAATATTTATATCATTTTTAGTTATGCTAAAAAAAATAGATGATAAAATGTTCCTTAAAGATGAGCAGTTTATCTGGGTTCAAGCCTCATTTGGCAATGTCTGGAGGCAGTTTTTTATCCTTGCTTAATGAGAATTATTGTTGAAATGATTTTGATTAAATAATAAACTAGGAAGATATATATTTGCATCCGAAGTTCAACACAAACCTGCGCTTGACGGAAAAACTATCCAAACTTTGCTCAATTCGTTCTGCCAGTAAAGCCCTGATTCAGGATAGCCTAAATACCTGAGAGAGAGCAGTAAATTAAAATTTGGAACAAATCCTAAGCTATCTCCTCCAGAGAGGAAGAAAAGGGAGCAAAAAGAAAAAATTAATTAGTTTTAAGGAGTAAAAAATATTATATTCTACATATATATATATAGAGTGGTCATTTGGGTTGCCGACCTTACAGCAAGCAAAAACGATTAAATATCCCATGGCATTAGATGTAATCCATCGATATTTATAAATAAACATCTCACGATAAACGAATCCAGAATACGAAACTATTTTTATAATATATATATATATCGTGTGACGTTTATGAATAAATATCGATGAATTACATCTAATGCCATGGGATATTTAATCGTTTTTGCTTGCTGTAAGGTCGGCAACCCAAATGACCACTCACTAATAGATTTTTCTAATTAATTGCTGACTTATGATCAGTTATTAATTCCTAGTGATTTTTTATAATTGTGCTTGAGTGGTCCGCTTTAGAGGAGAGCTGAAAATTGAAAAATATATTAGTCAGTTGGTCATTTGAGTTGCCTACCTTCATTTAAGTAAATACGAACGGAACAGCGCAGAAGACATTCCACATGAAATGGCCACACCTCTGATACATAGTTTAATACTTATTGTTGTTGCAAATATTTTTGAGAAATTTTGTATTATTAGCATGTAAATATGTGGCATAGTTGTGATTACTTATTTCATGTAGAATGCCTACATGTTCGTAAAGATGATTGCAAAATGACAAAAAATTCGTATAAATGTGATATAAAAAAATAAAACGGGAGTGGTCAATTTTCTCGTAGAGGCATATATAGGAAAAGTTTGCTATTTGAATTTTATCTCTATTTGACCCGGATCAGTGAAATTATTTTTAAGTAATCACGATTTTTAGAAAACGTTTCAGGTAAAGTACCCCTTCCAATTGACGGAAATAACCCAAAAGTTGATAAAGATCTATGGTTTTGCTGTTATGAATGTATGTAAAATTTGGTTGATTTAGATTAAAGCGTGTTCAAGTTATTGTGTCAGCAGCACACATATTTAATTCGGATTCAGGGAGATCCAAAACTTCAGTAACAATCAAAATTTCGAGATCGAATTTTTGGACGATTACAATACGATACATAATTAATAATTTTATAGAAGGAATTTATTTATAAATTATAAAATAGAATTCGATTCACTTGTTATGATCTATTAAAAACAAAAAACAAATACGAATTTCCAAGCTCATTAAATGATTATAAATTTGTTATTAATTTATTTAATGCAACGCAGGTTAAAATGCCTAATTTGATAAATGTCAAGACCTCTAATTATTTAGACAACGGATCTACGGTTAGTATATCTTTATATATGATTCATGCCGATTAATATTAGACTCCCATGAATTATTTCAGCGAGCATATCAATATTTATAAACACATGATTTGGGGAAAAGGTCATGGCGGGGTTTCTATCAATTCTGTATTTATACGTATTATTTTATATGAGCCGTTTTAAATCTGACATATAAATTCGAAAATGATAAACTTTAATAATAATAAAAAAAATGATGTTCAGCAATTAAAACAACCAAATAGTAATCGAATAAATATAAATTTTGAAATTTTAAATACTTTTTCAATTTATTGTTTTGTAAATACAAATCAAATAAAATGGCCACTAGTCGAATTCATGGAGAATTTGAACCGAGTCCATCAATAACAATATTTTATAAATTCATTAATCTTTAATAACTAATATCTTAACCGGATGAGAGATGAAGAAAGAGAAAAGACAACAAAAATTTCCTGATTTCAAATTACGGGATTTGTAGTATATGCAAAAATATAAAAATTTTAATTATAAAGTTTTTTTATAGTACAATTTGATTTTTTTTAAGTCTTTTTTAACATGTAGACTCCGTCCTTATTTATTTAATTGGTAGTCAATAATATTTAAATAAATCGCTCAGGACGTGAAACGAATCACTGACCTTTGGAACATGAAGCAAGACCTCTCCTTTTTTCCAAAGGGCTGGATTTTTAGTAAAATAGAAAATAAAAAATACTAAATAAATTAGATAAGTAATGAAAATTCATAGAATTTTATTTTATTTTATCGATCGAGAATTCAGAACTTTAAAAATGTATTTCTTCTTCCCCAAAGGAATTTTTTCATTTAATAATTTATGATTTTTAAAAGCTTTTTGACTGGTCACCGTTTAGGAATTTAGCAAATCTTTTAAATGATCAATGAATAATATAAATCGATAAATAGAATAGTTTTCCATGCTTGAGCGAAATCTATACAATATATTCGACAGGCCATGACAGGCTGCTGATTGGCTTTTGAGTGTCCCATGATGACTTTGCAATGATAGGCTGCGAGTGGAGTTTGACATTCTAAATCCGAGGTTAGGTTAACTAATTTAAAAAAAAGCAAAATATAAATGTACTCTCCTGATTAATAATATTTCAATATTATAGTGGCAGAGGGGAGGAAGTATATTAACAACAAGAATTTTATGGGCCAAAAAAACAATTTTTACAAATTTAATTGTTAATTTTTTCAGCATCTGAGGCCATTTAGACTCCGATCTTATTTATCAATTTAATCAATTGGTAAGCCAATATAATTTAAATAAATTTTTGTCGCTGGGCCAGGAAGCAAACCACTGACCTATGGTGCATAAGGCGAGACTTCTACCTCTACTCTACCACCAGGGCTAATTGTTAAATGTAATTAATTGGTGAACAGATTAATTTTTAGTTTGTTTTTTATTTTTATAAACATCAAAAAAATTTTATTTTTAACGATCGGTTTCTCCCTCTTTTGGATTTACATACAATATAATTTTCACATAACATTTATCACTACTAAATATTTATAAAGAATTTTTTATAATGGTATTTTTATAAAAAAGTAATTCTCTTTCTCAGGTCATCAAGGGATAAAAAAAAACATTTATTAAAAATTTATAAATATGCCATAGTGATATGTGAAAATTTTATAATATGTAAACCTGAAGAAGCTACTGAATATAAACCGAAACCAAAACCGATTAAAAGTAAAATTATTTTTGGATTTTTATTCATTATCTTGGAGTTTTTAAAAATAAAAAACTATAAATTTTATTTCCCCCCCCCCCCCTCTCCGTGGCCGAGTAGTTAGAAATATTGACATTGTTGATATTAACATCCTTCAAAGTCAAGGTATGTGTATTCGAATCCCAGGCACCCCGATGAAAACTTATTTAAATCAATTGAATACCAATTGACATAAATAAATATGAGATATATGAAAAGGAATAAAGTCAGCCAGTAAGGTAGCCTCTATCGAAATAAAACTCCTAAAATATGAAACGTTTCGGCTTTAATTAGATAACGTAAGAATTAGATTAGAAATGTTTCATATTTTGGGAGTTTTATTTCGATAGAGGCTACCCTACTGGCTGACTTCCTCCCATTTTCACATATCTCTGATCTGTATACAGCCGCCCATCTCATCGTGAAGATAAATAAATATGTCTGGATAAGTAATGTGTAATAATATTATATATACCACTTAAAGTCAGATGCCGAAAAGACTTTAAAATAAATAAATATATTATATATATATATATATAAATTTTATTTTCCATATTATTATTATTTTTAAGTTTTTTTCATCTAGATTCTGTCCATATTTATTAAATAAATTGGTAGCAAATATAATAAAGTAAAGCCCTAAGATCAAGTAGTAAGAACTCTATCTCGCCTCTAATTTATTTTTCTTTGGCTTATTATTGTGATTTGGGCCATCATCGGATAATAAAGAATGATTTATAGAAGGATTAGGACGAACTGTCGCAAAAGCCTTGATTTGTTGTTAGAGGGTGAAGAACTGGGTACGGAGAAAATTCCAGTCTTAGCTTGGGAAACTCGTCATCTTTACCCTTCAAATATACATACTTATTGTTTATCAAAAAAAAATTTGAAATATTTGAGATATATATTCATTTCAAAAGAAAATAGATCCTCAAATTAAAATCTCTTTTTTAATAAAAACATCGAAATAACTTTTCAGATTCTTTTTGAAAACATATTACGAACTAAATGAAAGAGAATTGGAATTTTCTGACTCACTGGTCAAAAACCCTTTGAGTTGCCCATCTCTCTTCTCTTCTAACATATCCGAATTTTTTTTACTTTTGACATTTTTCTGTTATTATTATGAAAGTGCTCTGATTATTATATCTACACGTCATCTAAACGATTCTAAGTCCAATAAAAACATTGCAACATAACATCAAGAGTTACATTTTTTTTTTATTATTAATTATAGTTAAATCAATACTTAATATTCATAAAATATGCATATCAAATAGAGTTTTTTTCCCCCGAATAACAAACAAATTTTTATTATGATTGAACAACTTTAATTATGTGTGAGTGATGAAAGGATTAGATATGTATGCCGGGAATCGAAATGTAGTCGATATTATAATTTAAAGGTGTTGAAATAAAAATATGAATATTTGATTAAATGTAAAACGGAAGGGGATATTTTAATATTTAGAAAAAAAAAAATGATATTTTATGGCACTGAATTTTATATAATACTATTAAATTATAAATAATGTATTTAGAACAGTATAATAAATATTTTTTTTACAATACTTTTTTTTTTTAAATAATATATTCAAATCTTTGAATTATATTAAATGTCATTTAAACTCATTATCAAAAATAGCATGAGAAGAAATTAATATTTCCATCCTAAAAACCTATCTATTCTAAAGGTCTGAAGAAACAAGGATTATTCATTATTAGCTCACTTTTACAATTACTTAATTTACAACCAGACGGACGGACCCTTCGCTATTTGTATATAAATAAATAAATAATTTACGAACTGCTTAGAGGCACAAGTCTAAATGTCTATGTCCAATTAAACCCTAATACAAATTTGCGAATTAAATATAACAAACAATAAATAAAATAAATACAAAAAAATAAATATTCATAGAAATGTATGTTCATTAATACATACATTCCAATCAAAAGAAGAAAGAAAAAGATAAAAATATAATTAATAATTACTATTTGATTGTTATTGGAGTGTGGAAAATAAAAGGCAGATTGTTATAAGTGAAAGAAAGCCCTTGGATACCAAAAGCCGAACAGACGAAATTCATCCGTCCATCCTCAGTTGCTTATAGGCTATTTGTAATTATGTCCAAATTGTCATAATATATTCTGCATAATATACAACAATGTATGTGTACACAATATATATTTTCCTTTATATAGTGTCATAAAGTTTATTAAATTATTATTAAAATAGACTCTCGTCACAAATTTACACTATAATATAAAGGAGGAAAATATATATTATGTACACATACATTGTTGTTTATATGCAGAATATCTTCTGACAATTTGGACATAATTACATTATTATAGCCTAAATACTTTTAGGCTCCGTTTGGCTTTTGGCATCCAAGGACTTTCTTTCATTTGTTGCAATCTCAAAAATCAGTTATTACCAGAGATCTTATTAGTAGATTGGCCCTGTGGTCTAAGGAGACTTCCAATCTCTACAATTAAAAATATAATATTTTGCCCGATTTCTTCATCTATTGAAGAAATTTTTAATTTTCTTACTTTGATGCTTGTTTCTTTCAAAAAATTTATTAATTTAGTGTGTATATGAAATACTAACCCCCCCCCCTCCACCGAGACTGAGACGTTAAAGATCTTGATATTGTTAATATTTGATAAGCTTAAATGTTAAGGGTCCCAGGCAGTCCGATGAAAATTTATTTAAAGCATTTGATGTAAAAAATATATGCGTGGCTAATTTATACCAACTAAAATAAAGGTAAGGTAAGGTCTAAGTGGCCTCAGATACTGGAGAGTCTTAAAGAAAAAAAAATACTAACCCAAGCATATAAAAAATTTGGTTATAAAATATACAAGGAAGAATTTATAAGTAAATTGGATTCTCAAGAACTAACTTAAAGTAGACCTCTATATATATTTTTAAAAAGTTTAAAATTAGATAAATTAATTGAAAAAAAAATTTAATAAATTATATCTTGAAAGTTTACGGAAAAAAATTCATTTAATTAATTTTTCAAATTACTTTATAAATCTTATTAATTCATTTTAATCTTTTTTTTTTTTTTTTTTTAGAATTTTTAATGCGTTAATGCAAAGTACTTATCCACTTTTCTCATCTCTATTCATTTCTCCCTTGACAACAATAATTAGTTATAAACATAAACATAGCTTCGAATCCGCCAACTGTAAATCAAGCAATTAAACTTAGCAAGAAGGATAATTTAACTAAGTGGAAGATACATATAGGCTTATAGAACTGAGCCAAAGGGATAACATATTTCTTGAGTACATACTCTTATCCTTGGCTAAAAATCCTTTGCACAACTTTAGGAAAAGTTTAGATAAAATTTATGTTGACGTCGTATAAACTATTAAAACTTAAAATTTTAATAATCCAATTTCAATTTATGACAGATTCTGAAATAAAATGTTTATTTAAGCTTCTCAAAGATTTTATGATAATAGTTGACCAATTTGAACGGAGGATGGGAAATAAAAATTAAAGAGAACCCAAAAGTCATAGATACAAGCAAAAAAGAAGGGAGAGGGGTTTTAGAATTATTTAGAACAAAAATCTTTATATCTGTCACTGTATACTCAAAAATTGATAAAAGGAAATTGAAGACGTAATTTTAAAATTAAAGAAATTGTATTCTTGTGTACCTATAATTTTATAATTTAAATTTTTAAGACATTTTCGGCATTGGAAGCCACTCAGACTCTGTTCATATTTATTTATTATAATTGGAATTGAGAATTATCTTTTCTTGTTCAAAATGTGATTATTTAATGCAAATCAAAAATAAGATGCAAATTTATGAAAGTCAAACAAAAAGCTAAATTATGATTATTGCCGGATATTTCCAAGGTTATTTCCAACTCACCTTCGTTAGCGGTCTCACCTTAATAC
>JAAAKE020155003.1:0-12425 GCA_010014785.2 Anisolabis maritima
CGACGTTTCGGAGAACCAACTTCTCTTTCTTCAGGACTAGTGAGAAAGGAGGCGTCCGATCTCCGAAATGTCGGTTAGTTCTTTTAATAAACTTTTACTTCGCTCTAAATGAAACAATTTTTTTTAATGGAGATAACAATCACGCCTTTATTAAAAGAACTAACCGACATTTCGGAGAACCAACTTCTCTTTCTTCAGGATTAGTGAGAAAGGAGGCGTCCGATCTCCGAAATGTCGGTTAGTTCTTTTAATAAAGGCTTGATTGTTATCTCCATTAAAAAAAATTGTTTCATTTAGAGCGAAGTAAAAGTCAAAATACTAGAAAAATTTTCTCAAGAATACTAATATCTTCGAAGTTAGCTGGATCTCATGATTATAGCATTTAGCTGTTTAGTCCATCGAAACAAACTTTTCAAATAAATATTTTGACTATGAAATGCAGAAAAGTTTTAAAATGGTCTATTGTAACTAATAGAAATACAATTAAGTCGGCATAAGCTCTGATCTTTAAAACAGAAGCCACCAACCTTTTGGAATTCAAGAACCAGTAACTCAAAATTTGAAATCTCGCGGAGCACTAAACACAAATCTCTCCCTATTATATAGGATAAGATATAAAAAGTTTTGTAAGAGATTTTTATAATAGTCATTAGATTTTCGTTTTTTAATGAGAGATATCTATATTAGTTTAAATATAATAATAATAATAATTTATTTAATAACAAACACAATTTGTTTAATTTTAAGTATAACTGTATTATTATACATTTTAAAATATTGTTGATAACGTAATTTTTGAAATAGATATAGACTGCAACATGGTCTCATTAGAAGCGTCACTGTTTGGTTTGAAAGATAAGAAAAGCGCATTTATATTCCAAATCGAAAATGCGCTTTACACCTACGGGTATATATTAAAAAATAAAATGAGGATTTTTGACTGGTTGTTTGTAACTCCAGGATAACTACGTGGTGTAATTTAGATTTTCTCTAAAAATTTTGGATTCAAAAAATAAAATTTTTTTACAAAAATCTCTCATATACACCTCGAGCACAACGTTATCCTGTATTTTGACAGAGATTAAATTAAAAGAATGGATCACCAAAATTTTTACATGGTCACCCCTGGTCCATGGATCACCGGTTGGGGATCGCAGGTTTAGAAGCCTGGCTTGATAATCTAAGGTTCCCCGTCTTAACGATGAAATTTATCTAAATTATATATCACCTAGCGATGAATGATGAAAATGAAATAAATTTCTTATAGGGATAATTCTAAGGGCTTTATTAAAAACTCCAACTAGCTGACGTTTGGGAGAGCCATCGCCTGTCAGTCCTGAAGAAGGAGGCGTTGGTTCCCCGAAAAGTCGTCTTGGAGTCTTTAATAAAGTATTGAGAGAGAATTATCCCCATAAAAAAATTATGCTACCAATTAATTTCGATAAATAATCGTTGCACGGATAATCGTCTAGCACTTATAAAATTTATCGTTAATGTCTATATGACCTTCGAAGCTGAAAAGAAAAAGAAAAAACATCAAACATTAGATCGAATTACATCAACTAGATTTCCTTCGTAGTTTGTATGTTGTATTTGTTTCGTTGGACTAAAATAGCTTATTTCTTTCTTCATATAATATTTATATAGGTTATAAATCCATATAAAAAAATTTTCTTCGAGTATATCAAAAAGTTTTCAAAAGTGAGTTCGTTCATTTGAAAGATTAGTTCTGTTCTGAACGATCAATTTCTTCTCTATAAATCCCAAAGTTCCAAATATAATAATATAATACATAAGAATTTTTAATAAAGTGGATTTTATATAAAAATAAATATATTAATTGACATTGAAGGGTTTATCATTTCTTTTATTCTAATTGATGGATTTTTCTTTTTCAGTGAATAATGTCAATTGCTCAGAATTTGAATTCACTTGTGATAATGGTCTCTGCGTTAACATCACTTGGCGATGCGATGGTGAAGACGACTGCAGGGATGCAAGCGATGAGGCCGACTGTGTACGCAATACGTAAGTAGAATACTTATCTTCTTTAAATTTTAAAATCAATTCTTCATTTGCGACTAAGCTTTTCAAATGACAATTTGAAAACGGAGTAATTTTGTTTATTACAATATTTTTGAATATCCAGTATAATTTTTTTTAAGAAAAAATCGGAGGTGGGGGATCCTTTCGTAAACACATATATAGCGAAAATAGTTTTACTAAAAGGATAAAAAAGTGTTGTGGAGGCGTCAGCCGATAAATACTCCTTAAATCCATCTTTCTTATCGTCTCTCATGCAAATTTTACAACAATGGGACAAGTTCAACCTTAAAAAACTAATGCAGGACTGATGAGTCGAAATATTTATTAAAGCTTCTTGCTGGTTGAACGAAACAGGGTGGTTTTCTTATCTCCTGTTTTTTTTTTCTTTTAAATCAAATCACCCATCACTTTCAAATAATATTCTCTTGCAGCCGATCGATTTTGCTTTATTTAAAGTCTGAAAGATTATATTATTTATCACCTGACGCCTTCACAACGCTCCCCTTTTATTGTATATTAACAGCATTACCTAAAAAGTCCTAATTATATTAACAAATATTATCATTGATTGGTTTTGATCTTCAAATCCTTCATATCTAAAAAAAACAATATATATTATTTAAGGTCTCCTTCTACTTCCTTTTTTTATAACACAAATATTTGCAATTCAAGTTATTTTATATAGGCCTATCTCTAAGTAAAAGTTGCCTTTTTTTAATTATTTTTTTCATCAATGTGCACTACAAATTGGTTACGCCTCACTCACTCTCAAAGACAAACCGAGGAATCTAGTGAAGATTAATTTTTTGCAATGAGGAAACTTAATCTTGTGAAAATTTAAAACCAGCGGAATATCAAAATATAAAAAACAAAATTCCTCTAGGTCAGATGAAGCAAAAATTAAATTTTTAAAATCCATTTTTCTTACCATTCAAAATTAAAACAACTTAAGCATGGAGGCAATCATCAAATAAATGCTGGCACATTCAACTTCTTTTATCATATTATATATATTATTGACATTCCAAGTGCCTCAAATCCCCGACCCTGAAGTGCTTTGGAAGTCTTTTAACAGAGAGGTCAAATATGAGGTTCTCGCCGAGACCGATAAAAATTATTTAAATTAACTGTTGCCAATTTTAAATAAATTTGTGAAAATTTTGAATTTTTTTTTTTTTAAAGCTTTTATTCTTTTTTAATTAGCATTTTATTTCTGTAGAAGGTTTGAAATTTAATAGCACATTACCTAAGGAAAACTGAGAATGCTGATAAAATAAACTCATTTTTTTAAAACGCTTTTATTTAACTTTGTCTCAACAACATCTTGTCAATTTTGAAAACACTTCCGGATTAGCTATATATTTGAAATTTTGTATATAATTGCAGTTCCGATGACAATACATTATATTAAATCGAGGCAAAAATCGACCCATTTACAAGGGAACTTCATTCAAAGTTCAAATCTGAAAAATCAAAATACCACTTGAAGTATTAACTTTAGCGAAATAATACAAAATTGCTTTAGAACCTTTATTTGTAAAAAATTTTGTATCTTATAATATTTAATATTTTACTTGTCGCTTGGAACAGAAGTAGAGATTTCGCTTCATGTTCCAAGGTTCAGTGGCTCGTTTTCCGGCTTGAGCGATAAAATAAATTATATTGGCTATCAATTAATTTAAAAAAATTGAACGGGAAGTTCAATGCGGATAAAAGACTTAAAAAAATGTTTTTCTTTATATTTTTTGGAGTTCATAAATTAATTTCACTTTCTTTTAGTAAATTTTCTTAAGACGTTTTGAGAGATAGTAAGTAGGATAGTTGGTTGGGGTAGTCCGGTACCTGTTGAGGGCAGAGTGTTAGGGCAGGGGACTATTGTTGGGTTTTCCCTCAGCCGACGTATCCAGGCCTGCTCTCTCTGCTCGACACATTTATTGATCTCGTGTGTGGCCCTGGCCGTCTCAGGTGGGTCCCCCTATTCATCCGGGGACCACTCTCAATCGCCCTGCTCCGCGTTCCTGTTCATCCATTCCCATCTCTCTCTTTCTCCTGTACATATACATAAGCCTAAGCCACGAGAATCGACGTGGCTCAAAACTTGACCTAGGGTGTGACAAACAATTGTGTTCATCTTGTTTGCATCAATTACCATTATATTCAATTCATAAAATTTGTTTATTCGTAATATTGACGTATATAATATTATTTTAGTGTTTATTATTATTAGATAACTTAAAGTATAATTTTACTATACCATTTGGTTCTTAGAAAGTTAAGAATGAATAAAAAAATATAAATATTTTTCATTTTTAGGATTTGTTTGGCGACTGACCATCTTCAGGCCTGGGATATATAAGTAGAAATTGCAAACATGCTCATTCTGACAAGGATTGAAATTTATATTATAATTTATAATATTAAATAACTAAAATTTTTTGGAAGAGTTAATTTTTAAAATGGGATACACTTCTTAAAATAGTTTTTATTTATTTATATTTAATTGTTTTTAGCTCTTTCTTTTGTTAAAATCTACAAATTATAATATAAATTTTAATCTTTGTTAAAATGAGCCTGTTTGTAATATCTACTTGTATATCTTCTGAAGATGGTCAACTCCACAACCGAAACTGTCAATTCACTCTCCTAATAAATCCTAAAAATAAAAAAATATTTATATTTCTTATTCTTTCTTTACTAAGAACCAACTGACAGAATAAACTTCTTTAAGCTATATAATTATTATTATATCAATAATCCGACTTGCCCAAACGACTTTATTTTCAATAAACGATTTTTCTTAAACCTAGCAACAAAGCTTCAATAAACAGCCATTTTCCTTAAATAGTAAGTTTCATTTTTTTTTTTTAGATAATTTTTGGGATTTGAGGCCATAAGCTCCATCCAAATTTATTTAAATTAATCGATAGGCAATATAATTTAATAAATTTTATCGCTTAGAACGGGAAACGAACCAGTGGGGCTCATGATGCAAGACCCTTACAGAGCTGTACAGGATAGGGCTTTTTAGCAAGAATTGAGATATTTATCTCAATTATAAATTAAATTGGTTAATCGAAATTTCTCTTCTCATGTCTCCACGACTTCAGTCGGTCTTGTAGTGGCCACATCAATTTATTTTTTATTTAAAAGAAAAAATATAAGGAGGTTTTAACACTATAAGTTCCGAGGGTAACTACTAAAAAACATTTTTTTTTGTTGCAAAATTCGACTTTATTCAGTCTCCTTCAAGAGTGATACATTCATTCCAACGCTTCTCTAACATTTCGATGCCTTTTTTGTAGAACGATTGATTTTTGGACTCAAATAGAACATTTGACGCAAATCTCTTTCCCAGGAACATTTTTTTGAGATTTGCGAAAAAGTAGTAGTCGCTGGGAGTAAGATCTGGAGAATACGGTGAATAGGGAAGCCATTCGAACTTCAAATGGTGCAATTTTGCCATTGTAGCCAACGACTTGTGACACGATGCATTGTCTTGGTGAAAGAGCATATTTTTCTTTTGCATTTGGGGCCGTTTTTTCGCAATTTCTTCCTTTAAACGCACCAATAATGCCATGTAATATTCGTTGTTGATGGTCTTTCCTTTCTCAAGATAGTCGACGAATAAAATACCCTGCGCATCCCAAAAGGCCGACATTTGCGTTTTTGCTTCGGACGGCTTTCATCGGGTGCTGTCCACTCAGCTGACTGACGATTTGATTCCTGAATGTAGTGGTGGATCCATGTTTCATCCATTGACCGAAAAATGCTGTTTATTACGGTTAAACAGCTCCAAACAGCGCTCAGAATCATCGACGCGTTGCTGTTTTTTGTCCACTGTGAGCAAGCGCGGCACTCAGTTTGAACACAGCTTTCTCATGGACAAATGTTCATGCAAAATAGTGAATACTCTGCCTTCTGATATCTTTATGGTGTCAGCTATCTCACGCAACCTCACTTTACGGTCCTCCAAAACGATTTGTGCACTTTTTTTTATGTTTTCTGGAATAACTGCCGAATTCGGGTGACCGGACCATTCAGCATCATCGGTGTTTGCCACGTTTTAACTCAGCAAACCAACGCTGCTTTCGATGGAGCAGAATCCCCATAACACGCCATTACTTTGCTTGAACGGTATTTTTTCCCATCAAAAAACAGTGTTTAATCAACACACGAAATTCCTTTTTTTTCATTGTTTTGAAAATAACAAAAATAGCGTCACCAAAACCACTGTAACTTATAAATTAATGGTTGAATTGTCATGAAATATTAACACATATCGTTTGAAGGTTGGTATTTTCTAAAAATCATATGGATTTTTTATTAGAGGCGCCATCTATATGTCAGCCTTGGGACTTATTGAGTGATGTGTTATTGAATGCACGTAATAAAATTTTTAAAATAGATGGGGGGTTGACCTTTATAATAAAATTTCTAAAGTTACAATAATTGTTTATTCATTTGCAAAGGTCAAATGATTAAAATTCATTTTTCTTTTGACGTCATGATTGAACTTGAAACTTTAGATTTTATCTCATACACTTTATTTTTTATTTTTAAAAAAGGATTTAATTCTTGAATATCGTAATAAAAGATCGAAGAGTCTAAAGTATAAAAGTCTAAAAATAATCACGATGAGATATGTGGCAGTCAGTAGATCAGAAATACGTGAAAGGAGAGGAAGTCAGCCAGTAGGATAGCCCCTATCGAAATAAAACTCCCAAAGTGTGAAACGTTTCGGCTTTAATTAATTAATGCCATCATCAGTCCCTAGTTGAAATGAGCACCAACAATTAAAAATACAGCAACTTTTTTGTTTATTTTTATTTTTAAGAGGTTCCCAATGAAGGGCATACTCCCCATAGGGGGATAATTCGAGTTGAGTTATTATCAGATAAGAGCTTCATCTACGTGAATAATAACAATTATAACATCACGATCTCCAAACAAGGAAGAGATTCATTGCCATTTTTCATTGTAAAATCTCTCGTCTATCATTGCCAAAAAAAAACCCTTAATATCCTAAAACCTTATTTGTCCTGATGATCAGTGAGATCGGCACTCGAAACGTCGACAAATTTTTATTTCTATTCTTCGGCTGCCTCTCTGCTTCTCTTGCTGAATAAAAATTATATTTTAAAGTGGGAAGTCAGGATTTTAAAGATGCTTACCTGGGACATGATCAAAAAAAGGTTGAGAACCACTTTTAGAAATTAAAGCCAGCAAGATCTCTCCTCACAAATCAAGTGCCCTCCCTCCAGGAAAATTTTTCGTGTGTCTGTTATAAACGTATACTTTTCATGGATATTTTTGTATCTATAGAGAACGATATTAAGCCAAAGTTTTATTATTTAAAAAATAATTCTTTGTGAGTATATTTTTCTGGTGCCCTCGGAAATCGAACCCGGGATCACCTATTCAAGGCATCGGTGGGATTTCTTTGCACCAGATCACACCATATATATATTGTCATATTTTTGAAGCTTAAATATGAGATTTAATAAAATTCCTTTCAACTAAATTTGCTCTTTACGTGTCCAAAATCCGACGGACAGACATCATGCTATAAAGAGTTGATTTGCGTTATTAATATTCTAATTCATGCTATGAGGGTTGCCTTTTATATTTCGGGATTGCCCTAAACTAGTGCTGCTGACGCTCCTATCGTAAAGTTGGACATTTTTGATGGTATACTCAGAATACTCAGAACGTATTGACATACGAGCACTATTTGTGTAGTTTACAATAACTTGAAAAAATTCATCTCGGCTAAAAATGGAATTAAATCGTGATCATTTTCGAGAGATTATTTTTTACAACTTTAGACGTGGATTAACCCAACGATTAATTCGACTTCTGGCGATGAAGCACCATCAAGGGCTATTGTTTATCGATGGTTTGCCGACTTCAATCGTGGGCGTAGTTCGGTTAAGAACGAATTTCGTGAAACTCGTCCAAAATCGATTGTTGTTCCGGAACAACAATGCTGTGCGTGAACTGATACTGCAATATCGTCATGTGATTTATCATGAGATTGAGGTATCCTTGGACCAGCATACATTCAAATTTGCATGAACATTTGGCCGTCAAAAAGATTTGTTTTTGATCTCAAATCCTGAAATATAAAAGGCAACTCTCGTATTCTATTAAAAAAAATTGGGATAATTAATACCTTCCACTCCAAAGGAGATATAGGTAAAAAAAAGTCAAATAAAATATATATGTAGAAAAAAACAATGAACACTATGAAAAAAGAGGAAAATTTTAATCAGATCTCTCATCACTTTATTTTTTAATAATTTAAAAAAAGTTTTATCCCTAAAAAAACTAGTCAATTCCTATAATTAATAGTATGACACGGGGTTCATAAATTCGTTCTTGTTAGCCTAAATGTATTTTCCTATTAATTGCTATAGAATTCTCTACAGTAAATAAATGATGGTGAGTTTAATAATTTTTTGAATTTCTTAATATATATAATATAAAAAATGAAGGCGGATAAATTCAGGGGTTGAGCACCCTTGAAATTAAAAAAATCATGATCCTATATCAAATATGTTCTAAATTAATTATTATATGTAGGGTTTTCTGACTCTAGGTCTTAAATGAGATGAATGGGAGTCTGCCAAGTAGAAAGAAAAAACTTTATTTAGCTGGCGACGATTCGAGCGCTCGTCACGCTCTTCTTCAATATTGCATGAACATTTGGCCGTCAAAAAGATTTGTTTTTGATCTCAAATCCTGAAATATAAAAGGCAACTCTCGTATTCTATTGAAAAAAATTGGGGTAATTAATACAATACCTTCCACTCTAAAGGAGATATAGGTAAAAAAAAGTCAAATAAAATATATATGTCGTTCGGGAGAGTGTTGATAAAAGAAATTTCCTAATGTTGTGAAATATATAATTATTTTTTTCTTATCTGAAGAAGAAGAGGAAGACGTCGTTAGCTAAAGTTTTTTATTTCTTAACTAAAAATTCCCTTGCCCCTGTTTAATAGATAACCAGTTAACCAGAGAGAATAGTTTGGTTGCCTAAGCAAGAAAAGATCAAAATGTTTTCGTTTTACTGGCAAAAACACTCGAAGGGTTGGTTGTTAAGTCTAGAGTATTCATGACTTTTTCGAAATGGAGAATCTTCACGTTTTGAGACTCTTAAGTCCAAAAAAGCCTTCAACTATCTTTGTATGTGCGTCACGTTTGAGGTCGAACGACTTGATCGATTGAAACAAAGGTTTTTAATCAATGACCCAAAGGCAACTTTAATTTTTGCCACCAATTTGTAATGGTACTTTATTTTTGGTACACTCCTGAAAAATCAAAATATCATTTAAAATATTAACTCTAGCTAACTAATATCCATAAATAAAATTATTCTAGCCTCGATTTTGAAAAAATATTATATCTATCATCCTTTGGATTAGAATTTTCTAAGATCTTAAAATTAGAAAAATCTTTTCAAATAAAAGTTGTTCAAATAATGATTAGAATAAATTTATATTATGGGGTATTTTTAAGTTAATAATAGAAAATATATTTTGTTTTTTCAAGTTTGAACTTCAAATTGCTCCAGCTGAATCGATTGGACCCTAAGCCGTTTTATGGGAAAGTCTTGTGACATTCTTGTTACCTATTTTTTAATCAAAATGTTTTTTCGAGCGCCTCTTTTGCCATAATAATAAATAATAAGGCGATGGAAGAATAAGTTTTAATCAATATAAGAATATCAAAATTATTCAAAGAATATATCAACTCGTGATGGCATGAATTTCTCGATTTTTGAATGAGCCCAAGTTCAAGGTCATTGAGAATTGAACAAAGGAAATTTAAAATTTGAGATGATTGAGGTCAAACTAAATATGATAAAATATGAGACTGCTGTGCATTATAGTAAAAAACTTTGAATGGGAAGAATATGAGGTTCGAAGTTTTCTATTCGATTCGTCAGAGAAGCCTTATAATGAGATGAAATGTCGAAATTTCCATGAAATCTCCAAGATCATTTTTTCATGTCTATCATACTAACTAAAAATTCAATTAGGTAAGGTAAAATAAGTTGGGTAGATTGGTGGACAATGTATTAAAAATGGCAATGTTGTTAGCTAAGGCCAGCAAGGCATAGTATCATCCAGCACCTTTGGGGGTGAGCCCGAATTTCTGAGTGTTCTCGCCCACACGATCCCGGTCCCGGTTCTGCTCTGCTCTCCAGCTGCTGATCGATCCCGAACGGTCCAGGCAACGCAGGCCGCCCCCGTGCCACACCAACACACACACACACATACAACAGCATAGCCCAGGGATGGTGGTGGTAGTGGTGGTGGTGGTACAGTCCCGGGGAAAAGGCGACGAGACTACACCCTCCCTATCCCACACTTCCATTCGTTACTCCCACACGAACTGAATGGACTTCTCTCTCTCTCTCTCTCCCTCTCTCAAACACACACACATACATGATGACGATCGAAATAATAATAATAATAATAATAAAGGTGATGTGACCATCACATGAATATGGGATATAAAATTAAACAAATCAGTAATAGAGATAATGCTTTCAATAAAACTAATTTATATTTACTAATTAAACTCGTATATAATATTTTTTATTTAAGAAATTAGATCAATGCCCTGTGCTTTATTATAAAGTCGAGTCAGGTTTTAAACCAGCCTAGGACAAAAATTATCATTCATGGTTTGGGGAAGAAAGCGCGAACCTATCCCAATAAAATCTCAAGAAACTCTCACGAATAATCACAAAGTATTAGCTCCGTTCGCAAATTCCTGAACAAATAAATAATATTTAATTCGAGCAGCACAATATTTAATTGTTATTATAAAAAATAAGCTTGATTCAAATAAGGACTAGATATTTTATATAAATGCTTAACCATTTGCTAATTTTGAAAATGAGACAAGTCCATTTAACTTTTATTTGCTTTAGACGACTTTAATAAACACAAAATTTGGTTGCTAGAACTTATCAATATTTTAAAATTTATTTAAAGCAAAACCTTCAATTTCAACAAAAAGTGGACTTGCCCCACTTTCAAAATAAACGGTTCTTATAGATTGCATTATTTAGAGTTTTAGTAATTTTAGGACGTTGTATGGGCTTAAAATATATTTGAATGTAAATTAATAAATTGACAAAATTAAGAATATTTATATAAATTAACCATAGATTTTCCTTTATTAAAGATCAGGGCCAAGTGAGGAATATTGGCGCTAGGAAAAAAAATTGTGCCGCTTAAAAAAAAAAACACTTTATTCTCTATTTTGTTATTTGGAGATGTGACTCTGATGAATCTAATCCTTGAGAAGGAAGACGTTGATGGCAGCCAAAGCAAGATGGACTGGGTTCACTAAAACTCCCAGAGATAAGACGTTTCGGTCTAATAGGAAGACCAATAAACTTAGGATCTCTGGGAGTTTTAGTGAACCCAGTCCATCTTGCTTTGGCTGCTATCAACGTCTTTTTTCTCAAAGTAATTTTATGTTTTTTTATTTCTCTATCATTTAGAATTTTTTTTTTTTTTTTTAATATTTTAAAATATATTTCGCAGTTAAATTTTGCGCTTCTAGCCTGCCATAGTCTCACTATGCTTTTATAAATAAATATTTCTTAATTTCAAAAAGTAGTAAACCGGAGGAACAGGAGGAAAGTAGAGAGATGAAAAGCCTATCATTCTCAAATAGAAGCACCGGTAATGATTCAGAGAAACTTGCGAGAGGGAATGCTGTGTGCCATCAGTGCCTGATACAAGAAATTAATTTTTATTAGGATTTGAGGGTTTTTATGCCTTTAATAATAGGCTTTTCCCTCAAAAAAAAAAAAAAAAAAAAAAAGTAGTAAATATTATATATGTCAAAAAATTCTTAGAGTGGTGCAATTAATTTTGAGGGAAATTTGTTCAATCTTGTCAAATGTTCTTATGGTGCTGCCACCGAAAAAAACGGATAAATGTAAATAAAACCAATTGGTTTATGGAGATAATTAGCAGTTCTTTATTAAAAATTTATTTATTTTTATTTACATCACTCATCGTTAGACTAGATATAAGTTTTTTTTAACTCTTTTTCAGCATCTGAGGACATTTAGACTTTGTCTTATTTATTTATATTAATTGATGACCAATATAATATAAATAAATTTTTGTCGCTCAGCATCGGAGGACCTTTGGTTCGTAAAGAGAAGCTTTTACCTCTGATCCAAAGGACTGGGCTATCTCAGATATCAATTAAATTGGATAAGATTTTATCTTAAATTGGCGCACTGGTTTTTCTCAACCTGCCAATTTTTGTCTCGTTTATGTTTTGAATCTACGTTTTACAATTTTTGGTTCGTTGCGATTTAAATTATTAGTTTTTTTTTTTTTTTT
>JAAAKE020155014.1:0-30895 GCA_010014785.2 Anisolabis maritima
TAAATAAATAAATAAATATAATATAATCTTTGCATACACTTGCTTATTGAAATTGTTTTTATACAAAACCCGTTTAGGGGTGCGCATTTTTTTCCCGCTGTTTATTAAAAAGTACTAGTTCTATCAATTCCAACAAATTTTTAAATAGATTGAATATTTAAGAAAACATTATTCCCTCAATACATACTCCATACAAATATATAACAAAATGTCAGTTGAATGTGTAGTAGCAATTTTGAATAAATTGTTTATTATTTATTTAAACAAAGTAAGAAAATTCTTTTTATATAATGGATTTCAAATAAAAATACTTGATACAAGATTTTTTTGAATTTGATATTTTAATGCTGTGATATTTACTTTATTTGACTTCTTTGCATATATAAGTTTTATATCTTTATCTATGTTATTGACTTTTTAATTAATAAATATAACAATGATAGTAACAAGCAATTTTTGTACAGTGACAATTTAAGTAAATGAAAGATATTTATTAAATTATTCAATTTTTTTATAAAATAGGTTTTCGAAAACATAAGTTGAACCTGATAGGATCTTAATTCATACATATTTTAATATAGAATATTTTAAAATAAGTATGAATTAAGAAATTTTCAAAAGAAAAATTTACTGGTGAGCAATAAGCTTAAGAAGTCGTATTAGAAAAGCTGCTTACATTTTTTATATTTAGGTTAATGGTTCTCAACTTTTTTCTTTCGACGGATCACTAAATGATGTATATAGACCGTTAAGTTGTAAAAATTAAAGAAAAAATTTCTCAAAATACATAAATAAACCTTTACATTGAACATATATTTACATACAATCTGAAATAAATAAATAATAAAATAATAATAATAATTTGATTAAATATAAAATAATCTGATATATGTTAAATGTGGAGCAAAATGCGGTAGTGAAGGGTGCTGCGAAAACTTGCTCATCGACAGATGCATGTCTAGACGCTATCCAATGCAAAAGAAATTTGTCGATGAATCGATTATTGAAAATATTTCGATACATCTCACGCATTATCAGCTTGTTAGTAAAGTTATTGGTAGATCAAAATATAGCAGAAAGGAAATAATATCGCTCTGGAGAACCAAATTCTCCCTAAGAACAGGAAACCTAATCTGCACAGATCTTTTCCAGAGAGGCGTCTTCCAAGGGTACTCTGAGTCCCTTGCTCTTTTGCATCTCACTTTTGCCCCTATTGTACTTCGCTAAATCTTTGGATACCCATGCGGGAGACATGGAAATAGGAAGCATAGAGTCACGCATCAATTTTATATGGATAATCTGAAGATCTAAGCCTCCAGCGAGAGGGAATTAAACCTTGCTCTCGACATCCTCCGAGTATACACCCGCGATATCGGCATGATGTTAGGGTTGGACGAGTGTGTAGTGGTGAATCTCAGAAAAGAAAATCTGGAGATTCTGAACAGGACGCTGTACTCAGGGATGGAGGCGCCATTCATCATTTGGGCGCTGAAGAGACTTACCAGTATTTTGGTTTGGCACAACGCCACACTCAGCATACCAAATCATTAACGAGTCTCTTCTGGCAGGCGAAAACGAATTATAAGGCGGATTTGGTCCTTACCAAAGGTGCACATCGACAGGCCACTACATGTAAATTTTTTCCGTAGGATTGAATTCTTTGGTCTGTTGGCAACACGCACATTTAGCTTCCTGATCTCGGCTGGACTTAGGTCCAGGGATTAATCTTTGCCTGCCCCTTTCCCGGGGATATTGAGTCTGTTGTTGAGAATGAGGGGTGCCCATTATATTGGAACTTTTCATTCTCAACTCCCCGGCTGATCCAAGCTACCAAGCAGGATAATGTCCTCTTTGATTTTAAGACTAAAGTGATTTATATCATTGAATTGTTGGCTCCAGCCGAGCCGATATCGAAGCCAAACGAACCAAGTATCAAGATTTTGCGCCCCTGTCCCTTGGTGCAGAGCTAGAGGTCTGGCTTCATATACCAAAGGTCAGTGGTTTGCTTCCCGTCCTGAGCGACAAAATTTTATTTATATTTTATTGGCTACCAATTAATATAAATAAATAAGGACGGAGTCTAAATGGCCTCCGATGCCGAAAGACTTAAAAAAAAAAGATCTGGCGGCCGAACTGAGATAGATGCATGGAGGTTACTCGGTTAAAGTAGGGGTCCTTATCATTGGCGTCCTCGGTAGAGAGTCGCTGCTCTCTAATCTCAAAATCATTCCGGCAATCAGGACGCAGAAAATATTGCAAGTCGGATGCAAAATGTAGTCAAACTCGCCTCGTTCCGTCTATACCGCCAACTCGATACCTGTTTCCACTGATGGACTAAAAATAAATAAATCCATAGGAGAACCTAGATGTGTCGGAGCTTGGGGAACCTATAGAAGAACTACAAAATAAATTAGTAATAAGCCATACATATTCTTGTTAAAAACTAAATTCAAATTAAATTTTTTAAATAGTGTTATTTCTCTGCGGGACAACAAAAATTTCTGACGGACTGGCACCAGTCCGGGCACGGGCCGGCTACTCCTCTCTCATTCGTATCAAATTTTAAGTACCGACTTCAAATCATGTATATAAGGTAAAGAAGGAAGAAATACTTTTTATTTGGCTGAACAAAATCTTATTTTTTGAAATATAAATATTTTTGATAATATATTCGATTTGGAGATATAATCATTTATCATGAGATACTATTTACAATGACCTGGGTGCTTGGGATAAATAATAATAATTTTAATTTAATGTAAAACTAAAGAAATATTTAAATTAAAATACAAAGGTGATTTGGTTAACGGTTTCCAGGATTACCGTTATAATTATATTGGTAACAAAATTCAATTAAGCACATAATCAAGTCTCGATAATCAAACCCTGTTTTATTATCCAAGAAATTTTCATATAGCACTCGTGGTTAACCAAATACGTCGTTAACCAAGGCCCATTTTACTGTTATATTATCCTGTCTTATCCTTATCAAAATATCAAAAGATCTTTAATGACAGTTTATAATAATAAATAAACCTGTATTTTTTCTACGTTTTATTCTGCATGAAATTTTTAATTTAACCATTTTGTCTGAATTTTCAACTTATTGATATAATAAAATATACGAATAAATCCCTCCCTTTAAAAGTGTCAACGTTCGCTCTTGTTTATTTGAAATAATTTAATGAAATTAACCAACAGCATCTTTTAACTTTCTAAAGATGCCAAAAAAAGCAGATTCCATTTTTCTCATCCGGAATCTTTTTCAAGATGCACAATTTAATTTATTAATTTGAAGGTCAAATTTTTATGCATTATATGAAATGTTTTTTTTTTTTTTCTTCCAACAGAAAATTATATTTATTTATATATTTATAATTTTAAGAAAATAAAGAATGATAACCTATGAAATAGATAGACATTTTTAAATTTTAAAATTTAAGATGTTGATTAATATAATTTTATTTATTATTTATTATTATGACTATTTAAAAATTCTCAAGTATGGAAAAAAAAAATTTAGGCTTGTCCCATTTAATATTTATACATGTTATGAAAGGATGTAGATGGAAGGAAATCTAAACTTCTCTTTTCTTTGATAAAAAAAATATCTGCGTTATTATTTTTATTTATTTTATTTTCTTTCATAATTTCTTATTGCTTCCTGTATTTTTTCTTCAAAAATTTGATATTTTTGTTGTATCATTTTAATATATTCCTCTTCTTCACGATCCAAAATTTTTAAGAAATTTGTCAGCTCCGGAAGTGTAAATGCTTCCCACTGGAATAAAATAATTCACGAATATTTACATATTTAAAGCAAATTTATATTTAAAAAATAATTTCAGAATTGAATCTCTCAAATTGTTACATTAATAACATATTAAATAATATAAAAATAAATCCAATAATATAATGTTTAAACAAACACCACCGGCCTCTGTCAACAAACATCGAGAGACAAAACGTGTTATTCGTCGTAATCCTTTCCCTATACAATATTAAAAATAGAGAACTAATTAAAAATTTGGAAAAAAAATTAAATTCGATCAACTAAGTAAAATATATGTATATAATATAAATCTTTATGTACTTATATGATTCCCTCAAATATGGGGCCTGGAGCAACTATCGAGTTTTCTAGACACTAATGACGGTACTATCAAATGTGCAGATGAAGAACAATCACTCTAATTAAAGTATATTTATGAAATTAAAATCTTGATTATTTAAATATATTGAATTTAACTTTATGAAAAGAAAAAGCATTAAATTTCAATTTTATTAAAATTTACCTAACATAAAATCACCATTTTTTTTATTTCTTATTTTTGATAATAATTTTTAAACAAACCTACAAACATAACTAGGGGAACATTGACTTTATTAAAAAATTTACTATGATTATATTTTCTTGATTAGTACTTTTTTTTAATAAATAACATTAGAAAAATATATTTAATATCATACCAAAATGTCTCCACTTTCATTTTCTTGTAGAAGAAATTTGCGAACGAAATCAGTCTCTTGACTCCATCTTAATGCTAATAACAAAGGCTTTTCATTTTCACTTAATCTTCTCATTAATACTGAAATTTAAAAATTAAATATTTAATTTATTGTAAATATATTTCATACTATAGTTTTTTTACCTTTGGTTGTTTGTCCATGTTCATAATATCTTTCATAAAGCGCAAATTTTCTTGGACTAGTAACTATTTTATTATTTTTTAATAGAGATTCAATCACTTCATTTGTAGTGGTTTCACTAAAATCAAATTAAATAGATGATTTTTCGATATCTTTTCGATTCATTTGTAGCAGATATAAACATAAAATATATATCTCGAAGCAAGCTATTATAAGCCAAATAATTATTTTTTCTGAGTATATTTTTTTGCTGGTGGATTAAGCGACCCCTGGCTCCCGGGAGTCGAACCCGGGATCTCCAGCCTATCCAGGCATCGGTGTGCTTCCTTTACACTAGACCACCGGACGCTCGACCACCTCAAATAAAATAATTATATAATATAAACAAATACAAGAACATAAGTCTTCACCAATTCGGATAATAGGGGGGGATTATGGGATTATTTCGCATTTTTCTATTATAGAGAAATTGACAAAATTTTTCCAGCCGGATTCTAGTTGTGTTGCAACTTCAAATCCTTAATTCGCTTAGCCACTCACCTCATACTTAAATATTATTATTACTATATAATTATTAATATCTTCTTTTTCTTTGCCATGTAAAATTAAAAATTCAACCTAAAAGATCAACCATGTTGTCGGTCTCAGCCTATCGCCTGATATGGAAGAAAGAAGCTTATTAGGGAAAACTTCACTAATTTGAACCTGCAGCTAAATTGTATCTTTTCTCTTTCACATAAAATGTGATAGGAAAAAGGCCCTATTATTAGTAGAACATATAAAAAAACTGTCAACCACGAGTTTTTAAATGAACAGGAAATTTGTTTTGTCATTTCATCAATAATTTTTTAAAAATGTTTTTTTTTTTGAGGGGGTGTCAACCCTTCGGATTGCATGGTGATTTGCGACCCCTGCTTTCTCCTCCCCATATTTATATAATGTCTATATATGTTCTATTTATATTATATCTTAAAGCCCATAAGTTTTTGCATTGAAATGGAGAAATTAAATAATAAAATGGAAAATATTTACAAATAAAGGGTCAAAGAAGTGAACCATATCTTTAGATTTTAGTTTTCTTTTTCATATTGTTAGAAAAGACGAGTTGAAATTCATTTTCATAAAGATTGATAAAATCTAAGAACATCTGGTATTTAATCTTGGGTGTGGCATATTTTTCAATGGCCTAAGCTCTTTGGTTTAATTTATTATTTAATTTAAAATAAATAATTTTATTTTTTTCTGGACTCTAATTGAAAACTATTATAAATAATATATAGCCCAAGAAAATTAACTTAAAATCACCCTTATTGGTAATTGTTTTAATCTCTTTAGTTTAGCTCTAATTTGAAAAAAGTTTAGGAATTTTTTAGTTTTGTATAATAACTCCAAAACTATGTTTCCCATCAAAATGGTCTTTATTAGATAAAGTGTAGAGCATTAAATTCTGTGTCAAATGAGTATCTACTTATTAAAATTCGGTTGAAGGAAATAATTAAAATTAGGAGTCAAAAATTACCCATTTAACAAAATATTTTTTTCCTCTTAGTAATTTAGATAACTTATTTGTAATTAATTTTCATAGAATGAAAATTATAAAATATTTAATTTTTTTCTTGTGTGGTATATAATTCAATAAATTCGGTCAAGTACACATATAGATATTGGCATTTTTCCATTTAGACTATAAAAATGGGACTAGAGGTCAGCAACCTTTGACATGTACTATACAGTTAAGAAATTTTTATTAAGAATAAAGAACTATTTTTTTTTTAGTCAATGTCTTGCTTTTTTGGCCCCTATTCTGGTATTCCGTATTTACACATAGAAACCATACAGCCTGTCAATTTCTCTGAACTCTTTTAGTACCGATTTCGAACAATTTCATGTAGAGTATGTCAGAAAAGTTCCCAGCAGGGGGAAACCTCGTGTCTTCTCCCTCCCAAAATGGTCAATGGTTTACCA
Organism: Anisolabis maritima; assembly: GCA_010014785.2. NCBI lineage: Eukaryota > Metazoa > Arthropoda > Insecta > Dermaptera > Anisolabididae > Anisolabis > Anisolabis maritima. The sequence continues at coordinate 6,616 of JAAAKE020155014.1, forward strand.
GGGATTGATGCGAAAAATTATTGTTACCCCGAAGAGTTTTCATGTCCAGATCTAGACTAAAGCAATGAAAACAATTTAAGCTTTTTTCTAATCATTTTAAACCAAAATTTTCTTAAATTAAAAATGTAATAAAATTGTTTTTACTAATCTCTCGAGGGCCTTCCTCCTTTTGTATCCGCCCTTGTTGACCATTTATTAGTAATGAAATAACAAATCAATTATAATCGGAAAATAAGTTAAAAATAGTATCTTCGATTTCCGATGACAATCGATTGTTTAGATATTATCGATTAATGGAAACAATAGATTTAGAAACGTTTATTATTGATACTGGATGTAGTTGATGAGAGTATGGGAAAAGAAACAGCTATGAATATAAGGATTACCTTAAATTATTTATTTGAAAATTGTTTGCCTCAGATCAAACCAAAATATCTACCAATAAAGGTTATAAGGTGGTCTTTATATTCATGGTTGTTTTATTTCTCCCATCCTCTTAAAAAATCAATTATTTTTAAACATCGATAACCGAGTATTTTTCCACAATAGCAATGATAAATTTTTATTATACCTTGTTACTTCAAGGAAGGAATGTGAATCTTGTTGACTAACTCTTTCGTTGTTTTCAAATTGCGTTGATGAATTTTCTCGAGGAGGTCGTTTTAAATTCATAAGAATTCTAATCCATCCACGAATAAGACGTCCATCCTCCTCCTTTAAATAGCACAAACTTTAAATTTTTCACATGACAAAATTTTCTTTATAAAATAATAAATAAAAGTATTAAATGAAATTTAATAATATATTGTAATATTTGGCAAAATGGCAGAAATCTAAAATCATATAAATTTTATAATATATATTATCTAGTTAAAAGTCATTTGGCTTGACTCTTAACAGTGAAGTATCTTTAAGAGCCTGGATTTCCGAATACATACAATGAAAAATTACAACATATCCTATTAATAGAGTAGTATCTCGTTAGCAGAAAGAAGAATTGGGAATAGAAAACCATTCTTACTATCTCCATCAATATTTTAAATGAGGAATAAATTTTGGGTATATGTACCCGATGAACAATTCACAAGCTAATCGCATACCATGTATACACGAAATATAGTTGATGAGTGATAGTCAATATGAACGAAAATCGAGTAAAAAATAGAATGCGTGTCGCAGTTCAATAAGAAACCCTATTATTAAAATATTTTGAGTATACGAGTCCGTGTAGACATGTTTTTAAGTTTAATAGACCCTTATTTAAAATCTGATTTAAAGAAAAACTTAAAATTACAAAATAATTTTTTTTTAAACAAAGTGCCTTTTCTGTTAGTTTTTCGAAAATTTATAAAGGGATAACAATTGTAAAGTATTAATTTACTAATAATTTGATATGTCTCTGAAGGCTTTAGGACAAATAGTTATGAAGTTATGAAGGAATAACTGAAAAACCGACGCGCTAACTTTTTGATGCCATTATGAATGAGATAAAACCTTTGAATTTTCCAATGTAATGAGTCCGAATGGAGTAAAATTTTTAGGATATTAGGTTTTACGTTCTAAAAAAGAGCCTCTTTTTACGTTTTTTTTTTTATAAAGATATTACTATCTTAGATTAGACAGGTAAAAATTTTTTTTAATGAAATAGTTTGAAAATTATTTTTTGAATGAGATATTGATTGTCATAAAGTGTCTTGAGTGTTCATACTAGTACATGGTCATAGTTTTATTTAATATTTACTCTTTAGTATTTTTGCTGGAGGACCAAGTGACCACGTTTCAAATTTTACCTGCGACACATTCGCAATGACATGCAGTATATGTATGGTACGACCCCATTAAAAAAGTGTATAGAAACAGAATGCGTATATAGCAGTATTCATTTCTATTTAAAATTATAATTTTGTAACTTTATGCAATATGTTTCAAAAAACATTTCTAATATATTTAAAATTGTCTTTTTTTTTATTAAAATAAATAATCCTGTATGAGACCCTACTTTAAAAGATTGTCCATCACTGCTTTAAAACAAAATTATATTTTTATTTAAATTTTGAATTATTTATTTCTAAATAATTAGAGAGTGTTTTTACAAAATTTAAAATGGATCCATTCAAATACCTACATCTTTATACAAATTAAAATAATTTTTTTTTAATTATTATAATAATAAAAAAATAATTTATTAATATTTGATTGCTATTTACTCTTTAAATACTGAAAAAATAGAATTGGATGAATATGAAGTTTTTTGAAAATTTAATAAATGAAATTTTTTTTCAACTACTTATTAATTACCACTGAAAGGCGGAGTTCAGTTCTTCTGGCTTTATCTATTTTTTTCAAAATTTGTCTTATATATTTAAAATCATTTTCATTTTTCTGTAATGAAATAGAAAAAATAGAATATTAAATAGATATCAAAGAAACAACTTTAAAAAACAAGATAAAAAGTTACAAATAAAATGAATTTATGGATTGATATATTCCAAATAAAAATTTATAATATCAATTAATTCAAATTTATTTTTATCTGAATATATAATCTTTGAAAATTTTATATGGACACAAGAATGAAAATTAATATAAATCTCACCTGTGAATTTATTGGTGTTTCTGATAACGGAACGACACTAATTTGTTGTAAACAATTTTCTGTATCAGTTTTGACTATTCCTAGAAGCTCAGGATTATTTTTTTGTATTTGAGTTTCAGATTGGCAATCTGCAATGTTTACATAAAACTATTAAAAAACATTTTTAATTTTTAATTTAATTTATTTTTTATTTTAAAATTTTTAAAATAATTATTTAATGATAAAAGGAAACTGACTGGATAGTTAGGAGAGTGGGAAATTCAGGCTGCCAAAATTAAAATAAAGTAAGAACTTATATTTTAATATATATATAAGTTTTTATTTGTTAACTTAAGAATTGCCAACAGTTTCGGCTGTGTCTTCCATTCTTCATCAAGACCTTGGGCAAAGATATATAATTAATAATGATCAGATATTTATAATTAATATGTAGATTTTGAAAATTTTGCTTGCTTTTCAATTTCTGAAAAATAATTTTTTTTTTTCTCTTTAATTTGTATTGTTGGTGAGTATGACAATTGTAATTAACAATATATAAATTTTTGGAATGTATTTTTTTCTCTCCTTTATTGAATTATAAAGGAGAGAAAAAAATTCAACGAGGTAGTAAGTAATGAATTTATCTTTTCGCAATATATTGTTTTTATTAGATTATTTTTCTATTAAAGGAGATAATTGTCTTAGTTTAAATTCTTTTTAAATTTATTGCACTGTTACACTTTTTTATTTTAATTTAAAAGCTTTTTAAAACCCTTTCACAAAAAAAAAGAAAAATTTCAAGTTCATTTACTTTATTTATCGGGATTTTATAATTCCCTTGTTCGACCTTTCGGAGCGTTAATAGTAGGCTTAATTTAACTAAAGTTGATCGAGTGACTCATCATATTGGTATAAATAAGGAAGTAAGAAAGATTGTGATCAATTAAAAATTAAAAACCTTACGCACCCTCAACGACGCAGGCAACCTTAAAACACCTTTCTTTTGGACAATAGGCCAAGTAAACACAGGTAGTGGGCTTGGAAAGCTTTAACAACACTGAGGAGCAGTACATGATGTCCGTGTACAACATCACCAAACATCAATGACACCAAAATAGCCTGGCAATGTTATTGCCTCCAACCTCAACACAGCCTCATCTTCCCCAGGAATAAACTTAGACAGAAATATATTTCAGTTCTTGTGAGAGAAATTGATATTGAAAAGGAGCCAATTTAGCAAGATCTAAAATATTTCATACATATCTCGTCAAGTATTCATATAATTAATTCCTCATTATCTTTTCTTACTCTTTGAGATAAAAATAATTTCAAATATATTTTTCTTAAAATGTTAAAAAAATAATTTTTTTGATTATATTTTATTTATTATTCTTCTCTTTCTACTTTAAAAGAGCAAGAAGGCACACAAAAATTTTTAATTAAAATATTATTTTATATATCATTATGAAAGAAAAAATTTTTTAAATTTATTTTAAATTATAATAATCCAATATATTATCATATTGTGGGGATTCAAATATAACATCATTTTGTATACTTCTTGTTTCTCACACCTGGTGAACATGTGGATGGCAACCAGGAGTTAGCCTAGCTAAGTCTGGTATTTCTTCTCTTGCTTCCTATATACCAGTCTTCTCCCTCCTTCATCAAGCGATAGGCTGTGTGATGGGCCAGCTTGATTTTCCTCTATCCTCTAAATATATATAGGGGAAGTGGGGCACTTTGAGACACAAAAACTCAAATGGTTTTAACATAATTAGGGTTGTCAAAAAAGTAGCAAATTACAATTATTTACCGGTAAACGGTACATTTTTTTGTTGTTTGTCGGTATTTCGGGTAATAGGAATAAGTATATCTAGAGAAAGAAATTCCCTCAGTTTTAATTGTTTTATTACACTTTTAGAATCTATAAATACAAATTATCTAACTTTCAACATTTCGCTTGAATATATGTACATTTTTTAAATTAATTTTATCATTATTGAGAAAATATGCCCTTAAAAAATACAGTGTGTCTAATATGTTGTCATTCAATTCAAAATTTTTTGTTTTTTATTTTTATAGTTTCTAACGTCTATGCTACGAATGAACTGGGCGGTCATATTCAGATTTGAATAATTGGTGAACTAAAAATGTTGAAAGCTTCAAAAACAAAGCTTGTATATGTTTTGATTTAATATAAAATGTAAAACCCATGTGGAAATAAATCCTTTTATTGAAAATTATTTCACGAATTGTTTAAACAAATTTACCGGTAAATATTTGTCAATTTATCGGTAATGGCCAAAGGTATTTTTCTCTCGGTTACCACTAAAACCGGTAATCATCCCTTAATTAATAACTAAAATAATTAATTATGCATAGGCCCATGTTTTTAAGTTATTTATATATTTTCAAATTCATACCAAGTTATTTCGAAATTTTGTCCTATTTTTAAAATATTGTTAAAAGATTTTTAAAAATGTCTCATAATGCCCTCCTAGTGGGGTACTTTGGGATATGAGACACTATATACGAAGAGATATTCTATATACTATTCAGATTAATTTATTTTTTCATTTTATTAAAATATTTTAAGAAATTAAATTTGGTCATAAAATTAAATATCTTTAATGAAACGCTAATGGATTTAGTCATAAATAACATTATGATATAACGTGTGATAATAGTGAAGTGAAATATTTGTCAAAACTATTTTATTATTAGACAAATCAAAATGCATTAAAAAAAATATATATATTTATTTTAGAAAATCTCTAATCAAATTTGGGTTCATGTTATACTTAAAAAAAGAAAGCGCTGACATTTTTTGATATTGGAGTTTTGTCTTGTTCTTGAGGTTTAATTTAAATTAGAATTAAATAAAATAACACTATTCTACATTGGGATACTAGAAATATTGTCAACCGTATGTTAAATAAAAGTAGGTTATGTTTTCTTTTTTTTAACACATTGATTAAATACAAATTTAGAAAGCCATTATCAATTTTTTCTTTTTAAAATTTTTCCAATATAATTGAATATTTACTAATGGCTAATAAACTTGAAATGAATATAAACTCTCCTATTTCAGATTAGACAGGGTTTTAATATTAGTCGACCTTAGACGACAGCCTACGGATGCTTGGACAATAAGACGCAATAAAACTGCTTTTTTTTTTGCAATTAATTATTATTAATCTAATTATTGTCTGTTAATTAAAAAAAGTTAATAAGGTTTTTTATTTCAAATTCGTTTATATTTTTATGTTATTTTTGGCTATGTAAATGAGTAAGTATATACGCGTATTGACAAGGGGCGTATCAATTTTTCTTTGATTAGGGGTGCTTGGTACCCTTGAACTGGCCCTGATCCTAGAGCATTTGTAGATTCATTTTTATTTCATTTAATTATATATGCATTATAAGTCTCTCATCTAGGGTTGCCAGATTTCTTGATCGTCTGATCGTCAAACCGCGATAATGTTCAGCTAAAAAAAAAAAGGAAACAGAGATAGGTCGAAAGAGATATTCAAGCAAGCAAACAAACATCGAATTATTGTATGGAATAAGTTTATTAAGAGCAAAAACAAAACAATCTTAAAACTCAACTTAAAAACTATACAAACAGTGCAGACAATACTGATTATGTAGTTAAAAGCAATACATCTTTTAGGAACAAAAACAAAAATCACAAAAATAATCTCACAAATCTTATAACTCAACTCAAAAATCACAATGCCACAAGCTGCGTTCGGATATATGCTCTAGAGTCTAGAGGAAACAGAGAGACGGTCGGCAACTGGCGAACCGCGGAAGGCCAAAAACTGGACCGCCAAAAATTTTTTGAAAGTATAAATTACTCAAATAAATTATTTAAAAAATATTTTTCTGTATTTACAAGAATCGCCTTTTGAAGTTTCTCCATCGACAGAATGGACTGATGTGGCTGCGAAGTTATTCCGCCTTTCAAAGCCTTTACTCCAAATGGAGATAATAGATTTGCAGGAAGATATTTCCTTGCAAACGTATAAAACTGCATCCGCCGAAGAATTTTGGAGTAAACATGTCCCAGAAAAATATGGAAATTGCAAAAAATTAACCCTTTACCTGACTACTATGTTTGGCTCCACATATGTTTGTGAAACTTCATTTCCAAAAATTAATTTTTTGAAGAACCAATATCGCTCAGGATTAACAGCCGCCCACCTTGAAGACACTCTTCGCATAAGCTGCTCTCCGCGTGAACCTAACTTTGAAAAAACTGGCTCAAGACCACAAATGTAATTTCTCCTATTGATTTTTGAATACAAATATGCCTATCTATTGTATTTCATATTATTTTGTGAGTGAAAATTAAAATAAAAAATTAGTAAAGAATATGAGTTTTTTTTTCTGGACCTCGATAAAAATTTTCAAAAGTATCCGGACCCCACCTAAAATTACTTGCCGACCCCTGGTCTAGAGCGCTCCAATTATCTCCAAAGCGTTCGTTTATTATAAGCATCACTCTGGAGCACTGCTCTTGCTGTTAACATTTGACAGATAGAGCAACCAGAGCTGGTCCATTTGCTTCAAGCTATGAGGTTGAGGCCGTTTTCCAATAAACATACTAAGTTCATATTCATATTCACCTTTGCTCGCTCGACCTTTTAAGACTCAAAATCGGGACACCTGGCAACCCTATCCTCAATATAAATAAAGTAAATATAGATAGTGTTTAAAAATGCCCTACAGGCTTGTCTCAAAGTGCCTCATAAGCAATTTTTAACAAACTATAAATGCTTTAATTTAAATAAACAATTCCTCTGGTAATTAATTAGAGATAGAAAGGCCATAATATAATATAATTTATATTATATTATATTATGTTATGTTGATGAGTTAATTCAATTTTTTCTTAGATGAAAAAATTCATTTTGTTGATACAAAAAAAAAATATTCTCTATAGAATTTTAATAATGCATTGAAGAGGGAAATTCCCAATGTAGTTTTTCAAATGTATAAGTACCTATGACAAAATAGATAACATGAATCCCTAAATTCGACTAAAAATGTTGCATTGTACCCTACATCTTAAAATGGCCTGTTTTCCCCAATATAAATTTATAAAATATATCTCTTTCATTATGACATAAAAAAAATCATTTGAAATTATTTTTAGACGATTTATGTCAGTAAATACAGTATATCTTTATTTAACATAATATTGATGACGTAACATTTATTAATTTGACACATTTGCATATGATAGGATACTATCCTTATGACATATTTCATAAGTAAAGAAATTAAAATGGAAAATAATTTTTTACTTTTTTCAATAAGGTCCATAAAATTTTCTCTGAGCTTCTTTATTTTTAATTTAATTAGGTTTTAAAAAAACAAAAAAATAAAATATTTATTTAGAGAAAATTAGTTTTTTTTTTAATATATTGATTTATTTTCTATATAAATATGTTATTTGTTTTTAAAAAGTTATAACTCAAATTCTTTATTCTAAGATAAAAGAATGCATTTCATATTTGTAACTAACTCGTATATGTCTTTGCATTATTGTACACTCGGGTTGATTTGTGAAGTTGCCAAGACTATTTGGCGATATATTTTTCTCCAGATGGTAACCATCATTTCTCGTTATCGCGAAACGGCATATATGGGTAGGGCCAGAATAAGTGCTCAAGTGCCCAGCGAAAAAGGTTAGAATAAGAGAATACGACGTAAAATGATTACATGATTTTCTATTAGATGTTAAAAAAGACATTAAGAAAAGAGAATTTAGAAAACCCGGCCACAGCAACGACGAAATGAAAAATAATAGAAAAGAGAAAAGTAATATTTTATTAATTTCTATTATTTTTTTTTTTATTAGTAAATAAATCTTTTGTTTTTGTACCCACCAAACGGTGATACATTTGTTTAAATTCTACAATAATTTGTTACGTAGGTAATCTGAAATCAAAAACAGTGAATCGACTATATACAAAAAATACCATCCTAATTTTTTCAAAGTAGACATGGTTAACGCAGCGCTGTGTAGTGCAATTAAAAAAATTAACCACTCTGAGCCATTGTGCTAAGACCAATTTAAATCAGTGTCCATTTTCATCGAGTGATACCACTCACGAGTTGTTTAATGATGCATTAGCTGTATTTTGTATTCTAACTATAATAATCTTAATTTCTGAGTGAATGGCAGTCATCTTACAACCATGTTTCCAATAACAAACTAAACTGTGGTACCAGTGTATTTATCTGAGTTAATTGAGGCAAATGAAAACAGTCTCACTTACCTGAGGCTGTTTTCCAATAATGCAGTATTAGAAAATTTGATGTCCGCCTCGTTTTCGAGACGAAAAACGAAAACTAGAAGTACTCAAAAATTTGATATGGAAATCAAGATCGAGAAGCAAATTTCAAGACGAAAATTTTGTTTACTCGTGAAAATTTTTTCTTTATTTTCACATATTTTTTTCATTTTATTTGAAAATAAGAATTTCCCCCCATTGAAATAGTGCGATTTTTCTACATGAACAATCGGGTCTGTTGAGTTTTTTACAGATAACTTGTGTCAACAAGATTTTTCTTTTCTCCATGCGGAAGTAGCAAGGTGTACGTTTCTTTGTTGTTACCGTTACATTTTATTTTATAAACCGTGGCCGGATGATTTTGATTTTAACAATTTCGAAATTTTGTACCAGACGAAAATAATTGCAGGAGAGAATTTATAGAGATTATTACGAAAAAAAAGTAATATAGGCACATCGCATGCAACAATAAAAACAACATACAAAATTTAAGTGCGGTCTACATAAATCTAATATAATTGCTCAAGATCAAAATAAAATCAAAGAGTGGGGAAAAATTGACACTTTAACATAATTAATGGAAGAAAAAAAAAAAGGAGAAAAATAATTCTTTGTTTTTTTTTTATTTTTTAATAAATCATGTTTGACCATAGGTCTTGAGAAAGGACACTGCTGAACATCTTTTACTTACTGATTGAGACATTTTAATTTGGATTTGGAAGATTTTTCTAAAATTAGATTATTAAATTATAAACAATCTAATAAAGTTTTTAAAAGGTATTTTGCCTCTAAAACCAAATAAGCAATAATTTTAAAATACGGTAAAATTTTTAAATAAAGATTTTAGCAGAATTATTTCTTTATTCAAATTAAGGTGTGAAAGCATGAAAATATCTAAAAATGTCAAATATGATTTTAAGGTAAATTCACGTTGTGATCCAATACAATTTAAATTTTGTTTTAAAATTTACGATTTAGTTAAAATTCTTTGCTCTTATAGAATAATTGAAAAGAAATATTCAAGATAAGGGGTTAAATATGTCTAAAAAGTATTAACAAAACTTTAAAATTGGAATTTTCTGAATTTAATGAATATGATGATCCGATGAAGATGATTTTATTAAATATTTAAATGCCCATCAATTATATAGCCTTAATGAAGTTGATAGGTCTTTTTCTGCCTGTAAACACATTTTAAATGAACTATTGCACTTCGTTGATGGTAATTTTGAAATGCATTTAAGAATTATTTATAAATAAATTTTTTTTTTATGTTATTTTGTTACCCCATAAAACGGTTGTGGAATTGCGATGTTTATTATAGAAGGCGCAGGTGCCATCAGCTAACATTGCCACTCTTCCTGAACTATCACTTGCTGAGATATCAGGTTTATTATTTGTTTGAGTTCTGAAAGTTGTGGGAGATATATCTGTCAGATGAGCTCTAGATCCGGCATTGGTACTTTCTGCTAGACCCATTATCCTAAAACATTTGAAACCGTCATTTTTTATTATATCAATTATTAAATTTAACAAAATATAATAGGGTGTTTGAGAATTATAAAGAGGGACAAAAGTTAAAAACCTAATCACGGATTTTATATTATATTAAAGTAACTTCCCCTGTAATTGAACACGCCATAGAGAATAAACAAACATTCATCCTCATTTATTTGAATATTAATATTTAGGGTGTTGGCGCATTTTTTAATTCCATTATATTTCCAAAGTCTTATTTACTTTCGCATACTGAATGAAATGGAAGTAATGTATTCCATCCAAAATACACGTTTTGAAGTCCCCTAAATCCAAAAATATCTTTTTCACCAAATGGTCCATGTGAGTGTGTGTATTTATGTGTCTGTACCCAAAATATAGGCTAAACTACAAATCATAGAACAATGAAATTTTAATCATAAACTTAGACTAACATGAGGATGTGACAGTAAAGTTTTGATTAAAATCGACCAACGAGTATTCGTACTTTAATGAAGTCATTTTTTAGTTTTTTTTTTTCGATTTTTTCTAATTTGGCTGAACGATTTTTTTAAATTTTGTATATCAATTACCTAATTAAAGATATAAGTTATACACATTTAAAAAACAGCTGTTTTTTTTTTTTTTGAAGTTTTTATAGAAAATTTTCACTAAAAGCGACCTTTGAGTTGAGGCTGTCTTGAACTCTTTGACCATATGACTCAATAGCAACCTAATTATCTAGTAAAAATATAAAATTCATGCTGGAATAAAATATTAAAAATAATCTATAAATGTTATGTGGCACTACGAGTTTTTTTTTTTTTTAGAAATGGATGCATAAGTTCCCAAAAGATCTATAATGTCCCTTGGTCATATACAACCAGGAAGAGCAAGAGTAAGAGATAGTGAGGAAAATCAAGAGGATTTTTAGAAAATGCTTGCTGGGGTTAGTTTTGAAGGATTGAAGATTGTATTTTTTGGGAAAATAGTGTGAGGAAGATTGTTCCAGTCACATGAAACCATGGGAACAAAGAAAAACTAGAAGTGAATGAATTCAATCAAAAGCACACACTTGTGGCCCCAGAACTCGGTTGCCATGACTTTCCTTTGAGAATGGGTTTGCTTGAATTTTTCTGTTTGGATGAACCGGAGTTATGTATGCCAAAGCATGGATTATTGTTGTTTCCTCTTAGCATTGACATACAAAATCAAAGAACTAATTTGCGTCTCAAAAATTCGATAAAACTGAAGAGTTGAAAATCTCAGTATGGCTGAAAAATCGGAATTTTATTCGGAGGTTTTAAAGTATCATGAAATCGGAAGTGTTTGATAACCATGTAGAAAAACAATGTTGTTATATGTATTTGAGCATTTATTTTATTTTTTCTTTTCTACTTTATATAATATTAAATTATTTAAACTAAATAATAGTAACGAAAATATATTTTTAATTAAAAACTAAATCCCCTAAATTTTTAAGTTTCAAATTCCTACTGGAACGAAAAATAACCAAATAGGAAATTAAAGGAAGTTATTCAAGATATAGGGTTTAACAGACAAAATAGGCCAAAAATAGGGATTATAAAATTTATATTTATATATATATCCCCTCTTTAGTAATTACATTTCATCATATATCTTTCATGTGACCAGAATAAAATATAATTGCACATGGTCACAACTTTCCAATCCATGTCGTCTGATCTATTACCTTCAAGTGAGAAACAAAAATTAGTTCAGGCGAAGAAAACATTTTGAAAAACAGAAACCAAAGAAGGGAAGAAAAAAAGAAACCCTAAAATTGAAGAAAGTCAAAATTTGGAAGAAAAAGAATTGTCTCTCCATAATTTGTTAGACCATATAAAGATTCAAAAAGTGGAAAATTTTGACTGCACAGTGGCTTATTTAGGGGGTGCCCGGTCCCCTTGGGCTATCTCCAAAGCTAAAGAAATTTTCAAAAATCAAGACAAAATTATAACAAAAAAAAGAAAAAACATGAAAAGAATTACAAAAATAATAAATTTAAATAGAATTCCTAATAAGAACAACTTACAAAAAAAAAAAAGAAAAACTAACTCTATAGACAATATAAAAAAAAATTTTATTCCCCCTCCACAAACAAGAACTTTGGATACTCTTCTGGCAATGTATGAATTGTAAAAAAATAGGCCCATATTAGATATACAAAAAAATGAAGCTTTTTTTTACCTAATCACTGTCATTCTGATACTAGAGAGCAATCTCGTGATTTCTAAAAGAAAAATGTCCTATCTTAATTCAATTAAATCAATTTTTCCCACCAAATTTCTTTCCTTCTCAAGAGTGACACTAGAGATCATAATAATAGTTATAATTGTGTGAACTATGATGGTGAGCAGTCGTGTAACAATAGGGCCAGTAGAACATGCTGTGCGGGCCGGCCCAAAGGCAAGAGTGGACCCGTTTGATATATGAACTCATATTTATTTTATTTACCTTTCTTGTTATTTATTTTTTTAGGAAATCCAAAATAAAAATTCAGCAGGCGGGGCTCCAAGATATTAGTTACGTTACTGTTCCTGAGAAAGACTACGCGACGAACTTAAATGGATTCTGATGGCGAGTGTCTTATTCCAAAACTGGAATTTCTCATCGGCCCTTAGGAAAAATTCTATCTGATAGAGTCCATTGCACTCATTGCTTACGAATATTCCAGATAATTTATTTAGTTTTGAACAAGCTTGTCAAACTCGCGGCCCGCGTGACGCATGCGTCTCACCTAGTAAGTTTTTTGCGTCCTTCAAGGAAAGAAAGTTTCAAATTTTGTAGTTAATTTGAGATGCCAAAATTGAAACAGGGAGTTTTCACAGTCCAGTTGTTGGATGAATTTTTCAATTTGTTTTCTCCAGGCTTTCCTAACCTAGCCTTCTTGAAATTTTTTCTTATCTTTTTTTTACGATTTTCACTCATTCTGGTCTCCCTGTTAGATATTTTATAGTCTTAATTTTAATTCTATAGAATATATAATACAAGAAAAATTTTTATTCTCCTCCTTACCCCAAGAATCCTGTCTTGCTTACTGGATTGTTTAAAACAGGATAAATGGGTCTTCCTATAGCAATATATCCACCTTTTATAGGTATAATAAATAAGTAAACAAACTATAGTTTGTTTTGTCTTAATTAATAATAAGATGTATATGAAAACCAAAATTCATAATGCTTTGCAACTGAGAAATTTCATATTTTTGAATTTTATCTAATTTTCCTAATTATTATTTAAGACGAAACAAAAGATACAAATATAAGAAAAATGGCCCGCGGGTTCAAATAAGTTTGATACTTAAGGTCTGTCTAGATATTTGTTATTTTTAATTTGTTTAATTTTTTTTATATTTAAATATTAACAGAAATCACTTTATCTTTGCTAGACCTATGGTTTTTGCAGTGATTGCTATAAGCTACTTTGTTACAATTTAATTAAATTAGCATTAGGCCTCGATTACAAATGAATTTAAATTAGACTTTTACTCTCTAATTGTTTTTATTATTTTCAAGTTAAAATTCATGTAAATTGTACTAAGTATTTATTAGTAATGTGTTAGTACCTACAGAGTTGTAGTTGTTGTTCCGCTTGGGGAGAAGTTATAACAAAGTTTGTTGCAACAAAAAAATGATTAATTACAAAATTGAATAAATTTTTAAAAGACTACTAACAATTTAAGAGAAATATTTTGTACGTTAAATAATTAATGCCTAATATTATTCTGAATTTAATAATTTAAATTTTTAATTAATTATAAAATAATTGTCTTATTTATCAATAGTCAATTTATAGATTATTATTAAAATTTAAAAAATATGAAATATAACACTTACCAAAATTATTTAAATAATGGATATTTTTTAATCAATTATGAAATATTCATAATTGAGATAATATTGTGGAATTATAAAAAAATGAAATCATTATTTTTTAATAATGAGAAGAGTAAGTGAGACGGCTAGTGTAAGTAATGTTTCACTCGAATACCTCTTAGTATTATGATGAATTGAAGTAGAGACTGAAGAAAAAAGAATCAAAGATCGGGAGTTGAATGTGACTGTACGAAAACCTCCGAGATGCACCGAAGCACAGATTATTCTTAGCAAGCAGCTATATATATGTAAAACAAGAGCGGCTTCGGACTTTTATTAACAAATATACTCTAAGAATGGTAACTAGCATTTCTAAATCAACAAATTTAACCATATGTATAAGTGGAAAAATTTTAATTTCTAATAGCACTTGAAAGACATTCTTATAATAAGTGAAAAAAGAAGCTTTTTTTAATAAAATCTATTCTTAGTTTGGAATATTATAGACCAAATTTCAATTCCATCGACAGACCTTGGTTTTTCTAAACTAATGAAAAATTATTTCCGTTCAAGTATGTTTCAAGAAACTGTCAAATTTGGTAATATTAGAACACAGAAGAAAGAAACACACAAGAAAGAACACAATTTTATTTTTTCTTTATTTTATTTATTTTTATTATCAAATCAAATTACAATCAACCACAATTACAATTAATAAATTAGATAATAAAGCCCACTAAGCACACGTCTCGAGTGGAGGCATTAGAATTTACATTATACACATAAGTCAAAATATTTATTACACATAGGCAAATCCTAGCCAGAATCATGCAGCCAGTCAAATATGCTTTCGATACCACCGTCTAAGAAGAATTATAATCTTAAATCATCAATACGCTTTGACCAATGGAAGGTGTGAGAAAAATAATTATAAATTTTGATAAATATACATCCAAAAGGGTATTTGGGTTGAAGTCACCTTCGGCAAAATTACTCTGTTAATAATATTATAATGTTTTTCCAGCTCTAAGTTAATTGATGATGGTCTTTCTCAATAAAGTCGAAATGTTTCAATCAAATTTGAAAGTTTTTATTCATTTTGAGACTCCTTCCTTTGGCTGTTTATTCATTCATTTTATACCACCACTACTACGACTTTATCAAAAGTCAATGAAAAATAAAGAATCTAGAAGTGGAAATCACCCGCTGAGTAGTTTTAAGTAATTTTTCAATAGGGTATATCAAAAGGTTACTAAATCTTCTGCTTCTTTCCATATCGTAAAACCCGAATTTCCGAGTCGGTATATTAAAGAGATAGGACTGAGAGAAAGAGAAAGCTGGCCCATCGCATGACCTGACGCTTAATGTGGACGGGAAAATATTGGAATAAAAGGATCTGAAGAATTTCCATAATAGGCGACTGAGCATAGTATGAGCATAATTGTATTTTATATAATATTATTATATTATTATTATATATTATATTAAAAAGGCTATATTAAGAAAAAAAAGTGTTCTGAAGATACTATAGATAGAGTAGAATTAAAAGTTGAATTTTGCACACAGAACCTTCTTATCATGGAGAGTCAAATACTGAGACAAGTACTGGTCCCAGTTCACTAGGCCGATTTACTCTACTAATATAAACTAAGCTTAAAGGAACTAATGAGCGCGGGATAGTCTACGCTTGTGATTAGGTGAGAGATTTTTGAAAGGGGAACTTTCCTGATAATGTTTTAGAGTGGGATTAAGATTTCTAAGATTCCGGAAAATGCCCCGAATGTAATCCAGTTGCATTCGTATATAAAGATATTTAAAATTTCCTATTTATTGTAATCACGATATAGGTTATTGTATAATTTCTTCTATAATTTCAAATTCATATTAATTACGAATAATTTAGTCAAAGTTATTTAAAAATTAATTAATTTGGCTATTTTTGTTTTAACAAAAGGATAAAAGATATAACTTCTCTAGATAAAATTTTATATTTTCCCGCACTAAAAGCTCAACCAATGTCAACTAAACTTACTTTTTCACTGAAGATCAAGCTATAAAAACAATTTCAAGATGGCTGACAGGTAGAAAGAGCTTAGTAACTGAGCTTTAAGTGAAATTTTGCTAAATCCAAAACCCTAAATATATAATTATTTTTCAATAATGAAATACGCAATGAGAATTGCAATAATTTATACTAAAATAAAATAATACAAGTAAAGCAAATTATTGATACATGAGATTCAATTTTGTTCAACAACAACTGCTTCTACCTATATTCTGGTCTTGGCTTTAGTTGGGCCAATGTGTGGTTATAGAATAAGGATCGCTATAAATTTCCTATAGATGTTGTCATCTGATATGGTTTAATTTGTAATCCCAAATTAAAATTTGAAAAATTAAAAAATAATTTTATAACAATTTTGAAATGAACTATTTTTTTTTAAATCCTATTTAAAAGGTAAAAATTTTTTATATGAGTATGTCAAAATGCAAAATTCCAATATAAAATTCCTCGTCTTTATTTAATATCTCTGACCAAATTTTAACACAAATTGATCTGGTTAAAATTATATCATACTTTTGAATTTGATATACTTGATCGATTGATATTTTAATAAAATGCCTTCAGCTGTCGAATTACTAGAAAATCCAAGAAAGAGAGAAAAGTCCACTCTGACTAAAATAGGTCCAACAGTTATCGGGGCGGTCATTGGATTGGGCAGCTGCTCTTTTTATAATACTATGAAAAGGCGCCCAATCAAATCAGGTATCCAAGAATTTTTTATTTAATTTTGATCAAATTCTAAAAACATTTTTCTTTTCAGGGTTGCCCAACTATCTTATTGTGACAGCACTTTCAATATTCTTATGCACTCAATTTGAAAACTTAAGAATGAAATACAGAATCCAAAACGATGCAGTTTTACTGAAATATATACATCTGCATCCCGAAGATTTTGTTGAGCCAGGTATTTTCCAATCCTCACTAACATCAATATTTAATACGGGAAACCATTCTTTACAAAAAAAAAACTAAAAAGTTTGGATATTAGAGAAATTGTTTGTGTTGTTTTTCAAAGGCACATTTCTTTGGATACTTACTGGCCTAGCAATTGAAAAATTATAGAGGGTGGGCGGTTTCATAATTTATATAGCCTGTATATACAGTGTCACATATGTAGGGTTACCAAACGTCCTACTTTGGAAGGACATGTCCTATAATTTACCTCTTTGTTCTCCCTCCTACCTCCTCTGGAAGAAAATTAGAAATGTCTTACTTTAAATGATTGCAACATAATTTATTATAAATTATTCAAAAAAAGTTTTTAAAATTTAATACATCAGCAGACATACATATTGTATTTATTTTTTACTTAACGTATTTATGTTGCAAATATATCTTTTATTGTACTTCTACCGTTACTTGAATATCATTTTATTACTTTCCAAATACCGACCTCCTTTTGAAATCGCTATAGAGAAAAATTGACATTTCTATCGAGTCTAGGGATACTCGCCAACCAAGCTTTGTTATCAGTGCAATTTACATAACAAATGCGTGCCTGTGTCCTGTGGTTTTGTTCCCCAGATTTTTCAGATCAACTCTAATCTACACGTATTAAAATTTAAAAAAAAAATATGTTCTGTAGTCCTCCTGTAATCTTTTTTTCCTAATAAATGACCTTCCACATTTCATATTTATGGTAATCTTATACATAAGCCTAGAAACATAGGGAAAATGAGAATCTACAGAATGTGCTCAATAAGATGTATATATATATATATAATGAAATATAGATAAATAAGTTTATAAATATGATATATATATATAGAAATAGAGAGAAAAATAGAAGTAGTTCTAAACCTATGATTTTTTTATTAATGCAAATTCATTATTAAGATTTTTATAGAATTATTAAAATTTTTAATTTATAAAGTTTAATTAAAGACCAATGAGGTGAGGGGGGCTCAACTCTCTCTCCTCATCCAATTGCTCATTATTACTTTACAGTTTATATCAGACAGACTACATGAATCAATCTAATAATAAGTTTTGAAATATTTTTTAATTCTGAATGTTATTTTCATATCACTTAATTGTAATAATTAATAAATTTTTAATCAACCCCCTTCTATGATATAAATATGAGTTCATGTATCAAAAGGGGCCACTCTTGCCTTTGGGCCAGCTCGCACAGCATGTTCTACTGGCCCTATTGTTACACGACTGCTCAGGATCATAGTTCACACAATTTTAACTATTATTATGATCTCTAGTGTCACTCTTGAGAAGGAAAGAAATTTGGTGGGAAAAATTGATTTAATTGAATTAAGATAGGACATTTTTCTTTTAGAAATCATTTGTTATCACGAGATTGCTCTCTAGCATCAGAATGACAGTGATTAGGTAAAAAAAAGCTTCATTTTTTTGTATATCTAATATGGGCCTATTTTTTACAATTCATACATTGCCAGAAGAGTATCCAAAGTTCTTGTTTGTGGAGGGGGGAATAAAAATTTTTTTTATATTGTCTATAGAGTTAGTTTCTATTGATACATAATAAAAACAATTTTTTTTTTAATTTTTATTTTCTCTATTTTGACCACCCAGCCTTAAGCTTAAAAAAATAAATTGTTGCAATAGTGGCAACCTCGTTCTTTAAAGAATATTTCTAACGGACGCAGTCCACTAAAAATATCGCATGGTACTGGGGAGAGATAGGAATCGTGAGAAGTGTATAAAAAAGAAAATATGTTTATAACTATATAATGTAGTAAAAATAAAAAATGAAATATAAATAAATAAGCATATAAATATGATATATATATATATATTACAATATTATAAGTATAAGATATAGCTGGGCAGATTAATTGCGTAAGGGTTCGGAGAATAGAAAAAACCAACCGCTTTTCTTAGGTTCACTTTATATCACTTTATTCGGCAAATATTTCGACTAGCATGACGTTGGCCGTCCTCAGTGCCACAATGCGATATTTTTAGTGAATCTGCGTTATTTATATAAAAATCTTTTATATAACTAACGGCCGCTAAAAATATCGCATTGTGGTATTGAGAATGGCCGACGTCATACTGGCCGAAATATTTGCCGAATAAAATTATGTAAAGTGAACCTGAGAAAAGCGGCTGATTTTTTCTTTTTTCCGAACTTTTACACAATATATTGTACTAATCTAACTTAATGTATTAATGTTAATTATTGTACTCCTTTAAATGATTTTATTGGAGATTAATTTTTTTCACCGCTTTTTATCTCACAAAACACTTGAAATTCTAATTTAAACATCCGCCTACCCTTAGGATGATCGACGTGTATCGAAAGGAGAAAATTGTCAAAAAAAAATTTATTTTTGGGCTCTTGTTCGCCATAATACAGATAATTATGAAAATACATAATAACCTATAGTAGGCTGGGCAGAAAATTAATTAGTTTTGGGAAACGAATATTGTGAGGAAAAGTTAGATTAGCATTTCAATAAAATCTGGGACCTTTCTTTAATATATAATAAGATTTTGGCTTAAAATAATTATTTTTCACTTGTTCCATATGTTTTTGGAAACAGGAAGGTCATAAAATATGCCAAAATAGTAAGGATATGAAAAGGAACCAAGATTTAATACAATCATTCAAAAACGGAGTAGCAATTCAAATGAAGAGGGTTCACAGAAAGAAAATTTTTGTCGAAAATCTCAGAAATAAAACCGAAACTGATTTATGTGAAGAAATGGATATCGAAATCAAATTTTTCAGCACCAATTTCCTTTCCTCTTTCTAAGGCAGATCACCGTTAAGCATTTTTCTTTATGAATCATATGATCATGATGCATTCGCACACAGGAATTATTTTTCCACAGTTATCTTTTAAAATCGATTGAACTGAACCCTTTCTTCTTAGTTCAGTCTCTTCAACAACATCTCTAATTGTTAATCGACTAAGTAATAGTAAGCAATAATTTCTAATTTCTTGAATATTGAAATGTTTTCGTCAAGTATTGAAGTGAATGGCATATCGCACCAAGGTCGTAGGATCCGTAGATACTTTGAAATAAACAAGAAGTTAGCAGAAGCAAATAGGAAAGGCAAAGAGGAAGGAAAAAGATGCTTCACGGTTATTCGTCTTTAACAAGTTCTCTATCCTTCTTGAACATTTTGTACTAATCAAAAACACTTTTCTCCAAACTTATATTATCTATACACTATTTCAACATATCAAACGTATTCCTAACAGAAATTTAATACAAATTCTTCACTCTATTAAATCAACCATTTTAAAAATTGACAAAAAACTTTATTCTTTTCACAAAACACTGTTTCTTATATTAACAAATCAGATATCATGATGTCAGAAACATTGCTATAAATCTAAAAACTAAATATTACATTCGTTACTTTTATCAACTTTCCATTGGTTTAATGCCCTATCACTATTTGAGATGACATCACCATTCTCACTTTTAACCATTCCTGCATCCGTTTGAAATCCATTTCTATATAAGTTCAGACCTCTATATATATGTTCAGATGCTTTGCATTTTCTAAAATTTTGTAAATTTTGCCCTTATGTATTCCAGCTTTTTCCTAATAAGTTCTTATGCACAAGTCCTTCTGGCCCGAATGAATTTAGAATTTATCCTAATTTTCCAAAGTTATTCTGAACCCACATTTTGCCTCTACAAATTCCAGAGATGTTTGTTTGATATCCTTATAGATCTATTCCTAATAATTTCAATTTTTCTCAAATGAATCCCATTAATCTTTTAGATTTAATAATCAAATATACACATACATTATATATAAAAAATAATTTATTTTTCATTTATAATTTTTTTTTCAGAGCCTAAAAAATATTCTGAAATTTTTGGAACTTGGAATCCCGTCCGATAAAAAAAGGCTTATTTATTTGTAGTAATAGAATATTAATGGTTTTAGACAACATTTATTTATTATGTAAATAAATAAATCTAATTTGTTATAAGTTATTCATAATTTTTAATCTCTTCTATGTAGAAAACAATAAATTATTTCTTATCTGTTAAAAAAAAATATTAAAATATTAATTATAATCCTTATATATATTTTTTCCGATAGAAAATGAAATTGAAGTTTCTTTAATAAACTAAAGTCATTTTGAAATAAATTCTTATTTTATTGTTTTAATAGATTCAGGACTTCCCAATCCAGGTCCCTCCCAGAAACTTCTAAAACAATAAATATATATTATTCATATATAAATGTAAAACATCATAAAAATAAAGCAATCTAACTGAATATATTAATGTTAATTTTAACCAACCTTGAAATGACCATTGGAGCTGGTATTTTTTTTTTAATTTTTATCTCAAAGCACACAGGAACCTATGTTGAATGTCCGTGCCAGTCATAAATTATGATGATCCACAAAATTCATTTAATGGTGCTTAAAGGGCACTCTATCACTAAAATTTAAAAAGTAAAAATTAATATTTTTCACATATTTTTATTTCATTGATATTAATGTGTTTTGTTTTTATTCCAAATAAACTTAGAATAAGATTGAGTAAGAGATTTTTTTCAGCTATTATTTTTGCTATACAAATGAGTGAATTACTTTTTCTTTTTTACAATATTTTATATTGTGACATTAGTTATACTTCCTATATAAACTTATATAATACAACTATAGTAATTTAGATTTACATTAATATATATATATATATTTTTACAAACTCTACATTGTAAAATTTTTAAAATTTAAATAAAAAACATACTATATCTATATATTATTTGCATTGCTGTTGTAATTAATTACAATTGTCTCCTTTTTAAAGTTTCTACTATAAAAAGAAAATCCTCGTTTAGTTTTTCTCTATCTTTTTCAATAGGTCCATTAAATGAGAATTGTTTTTTCTGGTATCTTACTAATTTTCCCTACTTGAGTATATTGGATAGTCTATTATAACTTAAATTTTTCATTCTTGCTATTACTTACCTCTTTTTTTACTGCAATGTGATTTTTGATTGTTTGATTAATGTTCTCCTTATGTTAAGAAAGGCCAAAATTTGCGACTTAATGACCGACCTTTCCTAAATTACCATTTCACCAAACTGAAATTTTATATTAAAGGTAGCAGATTTTCGGTGGAATCTATCTATGTTAAAATTTTACCAAAATGAACTCATCAAGAAGAGCTGTAGCTTTGTCTAAAAATTTCCGTGAATATGAGAAGGAAAGGAAAAAATAAAAAATAAGAGAGTATTTTTGGCCATGGAAAAACAACCAAAAAATACCCTCTCATTTTTTATTTCGATTAAATTTTAAAAATCTTCAGATATTATTGATCATATTAAAATCTGGAATATAGTCCCATCTCCGCTTTTAAAATTTGAAATTCCAAATTTTTGAAATTAATTATATCGGTTAATACAAGTTGGATTTCCATATTTTTGGGCTCAAGTTAAAGTTAATTAAAATTTTCTTTAAAGTCAAATAGAAAATTTTATGCATTCACTCTTAGAAAAAGGCAAAAGAAAATTTAAATCTATATTTTAAAAAAATGTGCCCTTTTTTTATAAAAAAAAATGTATGTGAGAAAGCAATTTATAAACTATTTTTTTTTTAATTTAAGGTGGACTGACTCTACAGGAGAAAAAAAATTATTAAGTGCGTAAATTAAGCCATTCATTAATGCATTTTTGTTTACAAATTGATACTTTCATTAAAAAATTCATTCAAATTAATAGACCTAAATTTATTTCCTATTATTTATTAGAATTTTTTATAGTTATTCCTAGGAGATTCCTGCGGAGAAATGACTGCATTTAGAGAACTTTAACATTTGATTTAATTTAATTTGTTTTAATAATGTACCTACTAAAGCATTACAATTTAGATAAAAGTTAAAGGTTTAGGGAAAAAATTTCACAAATTCGAAATATGATTTTATTTAATATTATTAATATTCTATTGACAATTTTATTTTATAATTTATTAGATTTACACTTATATACATTTATAAATTTATATAAATCCAATGGCGTAGCTAAAATTCTTGGGGCCCGAGCAAATTAGTGATTAGGCCCTTCTTTATATAAGTTATCTATATTTTTTTTTTATCCATAAAAGATATAACCAGTGGCCTAGCTAGAGTTTGGTCAGCTCGGGCTACCCTTGATTTTGCCGACCCTGCCCGGTCCAACTTTTTTCTTTTCGAAATTTTTTATCTTTTTTTTTAGAGGTATAAACCAATATTGCTGCCCTTAAAAAAGTGGCAGGGAACCCCTCCCCCCCCTAGCTACGCCACTGAATATAAGTTAAAAAAAAACAACTATTTTATGTTAAAAAAAAATTTTCATAGTGACTACAAATTATAAAAAGAAAGGTTATTATTATTATTATTTTACAAATATTTTTATAATTTTTTGTTAAAGCTCCTCAATTGTAGGGAGCCCAGGTAATATCCTGCTTTGCCCTACGCCAATGTATAAATATGTGTCAGGGGCGGTTCGACGAGGGTGGAACGATCAAAGAGATCGCCACCCCCTCAAAAAAAATAAAAACATGTAAAAATGCCCCCTAAACACCGAAACGTTTCTAAAAAAAGGAAAAATGTCAGAGGTGACAATGCTTCTCTTAGTCGGCATTCCCCCTCTCACTTATATATATATATATACATATATTAAGATGGCTCTTAATTATCTATGTGATTTTCTGGAGTTATTTTTTTAGTTTTTCCATCTTCCAACCTCCAAAATTGTTTGAACCCTCGAAACTCTGTGAAAAATTTCATCTCAATCAGATAATTTTAAAACGAGCCCCAAAACCTTTAAAATTTCACGATAAGCAAAGACCTGTTATTGATAAAATAGTAATAAAATTGTTTTTCAATTATGATTGACTATTATTAGCCCCTGTAAAATTATACAAGTTTAATTAATATATACAAATTTTAAGGCCTTTAGGGTTCGCTTTAAAATAATTCAATTTATCTGAAATTTTGCAGGGAGCTTTAATTTATTCATTAGAACAAGGTAAGGGATTGGAGCAAAGTATTACGAAAATTGAAAGATAAGGGCCACTCT